>PKML01043026.1:26767-214744 GCA_002933935.1 Eutrema yunnanense | reverse complement strand
GTTATCTTCTTCTCTATCTTCTTTCGAGTATAAAAGCATATCCTTTGGAAGGATAAGACCAAGGAGGTCGAGAGAGAAAGAGAGAGAGAGAGAAGGAGAGCGAGAGAGTGAGGGAAGCTTTGCGAAGCTTGGATCTTGCGAGATCAAGGAGGTTTGAGCTTGTGAGAAGCTCGAAGGAGAGCTTGGGAGAAGCTGGGCTTGGGCGTGAGCTGGTGAGAAAAGGAGAAGTCTTCTAGAGCTCGATCCAGCCGGTTTAAGGTGAGTTGGGACCAAAGGTTAGCAATTGAGCTTGTATGTTTGTTGTTAAGCTTGATTGGTGTGTTGTGTGTGTGGTCCTGGCGAGTTCTGGGTGAGATCTCGTGGCGGTGGTTGGGAAATCGCAGGGAGTATCGACCGATACCATGAGAGTATCGATCGATACCTGTCCTTTGGCGGTGGTCTCGAGTTGTGGATAGACTCGAGTGTTGTGGTGGTGTGTCGATCGATACCAGGTGTGGTGTTGGGTGTCGATCGATAACAGGCCTTGGTGGGGTCTCGTGTGTTGTGTTGGCATCGATCGATACCAGTGTGTGGCTGGGGTGTCGATCGATATGGGGGTCATTTGTTGTTGGGCATCGATCGATACCCGTGAAGTATCGATCGATGCGGGTGGCTTCGTGCCGGGAAGTTTTAATTGGTGTAATTAATTCTTGGTTTGGCTGTTTAATATTGCTGTTGTTGTTGCTTATTGATAGCCTGTTGTTGGGATGATCAATCTCACTCAGCATTTGGTTAGCCAAATGTTGATGCATCACTTTTGTTGATGCAGGTAAAGATAAGGGCGGATCGTGGAATCGAGGCGGTGAAGAGAGGGATGATTAGGACCCGGGAAGTGGCTTCCGTTGTTGAGTATCGATCGACGCTACGGGAGTATCGATCGATACCAGTTGTCCTTGCTGTTATAGATCCAGTAGGACTTGGGTTGTAATAATAATTATGAGTGTTTTATTATTATTATTGTTGTTGTTTATTATTATTGCAAAAAAAATTTGCGGTGCGGTCCTTTTCAATGATTTTCTATCGATTTCATTTTCTTTCTTTCTTTGACCTTGTTTCATTCGATCTGAAACTTTTTTTTAATGTTTTCTTAAAAATGTGCTTTGTTTTGATTACAATTAGTTTTGATCCATTGAAAAAAGGGGAAACGAAAAGAGAGACGTAATCCTCTTGGTGGATTACGTTGTTGATTTGGCCAATGATTGGCTAAGTTGATTTTGATATTGTCTAGCAAACTTGCTAGTTTCTTGAAGACCAATGCATTGGATCATGAACAAGAACTTTTGATGGGTTCGTTCATGTTTGATGGTGATGATGTTTTGTGGTATCGTTCCCCCTCGCGATTTTGACATCTCCTTTAATTTTGATTTGACTACTCGCTCTGAGTTGTTTTTCGATCTCGCAAATGTGAGCTACCATGGTGGTGATGATATATTTACTAACCGATTTGATATGATAGTCTGGTATATATATATGCCGTTGAAAAAATCCTATGATATACCGTTGATGACTCGAAGGCCGGGTGTTACAACCGACTTGACCATACGATCGGGTATAAACATCGATAATCTGACAACATGGTGTTGCAACCGATTTGAATCCGCTTCTTTATTTAGTTTTCTCTATTAATCATAGCAAACTTAGAAGAAAAAAAATCGGAAGATTGCATCTCTGCTAAATCCTCTCTGAATATCCGCTTCTCACCATAAATCATTTGTAGGAAAATAAAAAAATATAATAAAATAAATTTCTATTGTTGAAATATGGTTCTTGTTGTGTTTTTGCCCGTAAAATCATTTCTTAGATTCAAAGAAAAGCCTCACAAATATTGCAAAAAGTCATACAAATATTATTATTATAAAAATGCATACTTTTTTCTTATGTATAAACATTTTTTTAATTAAATGTAAAATTATATTCAAAAACAAAAATCGTTTTTACAACTAATGCAACTTTACATTGAACTTGTTAAAAAAAATCATAAAAAGAAAATCCCTTCAAGAGAATCGAGTGGCGAACCACACCAAAAAGGCCCTCAACGTATCTTCGAATCTCTGTTTTTCAAATGGAGGTGATGCGATTTCGAACGTTCTTACGTATAAACATTGATATAAGGTCTAATAAAAAAATATGCTTTTCAAATTGGATGCTCTCTAATTAGTGGATTCACTAGCTTATGCAAATTCTTCTTAAATTTAAAAATGTGATATTTTTACCTTATTGGTTTGAGTAGCTCTGGAACTTCGGGAGGAAAAAACAAGATCTTCCCTGCGGCAAATAAGTACTTTGAGAAGCGGATATTCAGCGAGGATTTACGCTCCTCCATATTATCCAAGTAACTCTTCACACACACATATATACATATTTCCTTCTTTTAAGCCTACAAATCTTAGGAAGATAGCTGCGCAAGCAACCGTCTACCACTTATGGAAGCACAGAAACGATGTTCTACACAACCATATCTCGACCTCGGCAATGGTAATTCACAAGCGTATCGATCGAGAGATCCGTAACACGATTACCGCAAGAAGACATAGAAGTAAGTTCATGAACCTAAAGTCACTATGGCTACGATGAATTTGAGAGCTCAGTTTTTCTCAAATTGTTGTTTGGCTCCTTTGTTTTTTATTTCTTTTTTGGCAAGGTAGTACGCTCTAGATTTTGCTTTGTAAGATCTAACATTTCATTTTAAATGATATTAACATTCATAGAAAAAAAAAAAAAAAGTGTATTGTGACTTCCATCACGAAGAATCCAATTCTTTATTTCCGGACGGAGGAGTGATAACGTTTCTTAAAACTAGACCGTTATCCAAAACTCCTGGTGGTTTCCTGTTGCTCCTGGGATTACAAGCTTCGTAATGAGCGATTACTTCAAGAACTGGTCATCCAAATGTTTTACTAGCCCCGACCAAGTCATATTCTGTTCGGACGACAAACAAAATATGTACTGCCACCTTATTTGTGCTCTTGTTTAGAGAGACAAGGTTGAGAGTATGTATGTTCCCTTTGCTTCTGCGTTATTCCAAGCGATCAAGTTTCTTGAAACTCACTGGAAGGAATATATCCGATCTGGTCATGTAAGCGAGTGGATCACCGACCTCAGTTGCAGAGACTCTGTCTCTGTCATACTTGGAGGACCTAATCTTGAATTGGAGGATCAGATTGAACGTGAATGCAGCCAGAAATCATGGGAAGGTATCATTGCACGGCTATGGCCTAACATCAAATTCGTTCAAACCGTAAGATCTTCAGGTTTAATGTTGATGGGCTTCACATGCTATTCTGATATCTCTACTGTCCCAGGTCATTATGCTCTTTATTGGGAGCTTAAAGCCAAAAACTTTCATGGCTTTGTTAAGCTTGATGGTGGAATGTTGATGTGGAATCATTTAACACTCTTTAAAGAAAGATTTAGGAGCAAGTATGGTTCAATTGGAGCTTTAGAGATAAGGGTAGTGAAACAAGGAACGTTCGATTCTCTAATGGTATATTTCATCTCCCAGGGTGTGCTTCTGCGTCTCAATACAATACACCTCTATGCATAAACCTCAAGCTTTAGCAATTCTTGAAGACAACGTTCTTGCTCGGTTCTTCAGCGACAAGTCCCCTTCTCTCTAATCAGGTCTGATGGTCTACTGGATCTCGATGACCCACAAAAACCAAGATAGACATTCCGCGGAACGTCAAAATCATAATTCATCACCATAATATTCAAAATTTTAGAAGATACCCAATAAATCTTGAAATCTATAATTAAGTATCTTACATAGTAGTTATATGTATACACTATAAAGAAGAATCATGAGCTCAGACTTAAACTGAAGACAAGAACATAGACATAACAGGTCGACGAGCCACTCCGTTTGGATCTAAACACTCAGAAATAATCTACGGAGCAATTTGTTAGAGAGCTGTAAAGTGACTTCTTGTTGGATTCTTGATTTTCCAACCAAACCAAGAACTCGAATAAATCACCTACAAATCTGAAATCTGAAATCTTCAACCAAAACCCACCAAGCCCTCTCACTCAGTATTTCGTCTAAGAGAATCTCCTGGTCACGACTCTTTATGACATTAGACCCGAGAGATCATGAGGTTGGTAAGAATCCATGCCATCACGAATTCACTTTTCGCTGTGGTTCTCTCCTCTCCTATGAACCCTTAACCCCATTTAGCTGGTGCCCTTTCAGTTTTTTTTCTTTTATCCTTCTTTAAGAGCATTGACATGTGATTAAGATCATTCAGGCTCGACTTGGACTCACCTTGTAGCCACAACAAAGCCTCATGAGCTGCATCCTTCTCTGCATTTTTCTTACTACCACATGGCTTTCCCATGAAATCCAATCCATTGAAAGTAACCATGGCGCGGAACTGGTTGTTCTTAAGCTGTCTTGTCTTGTACACAGGTGTTCCGTGTCCTTCTCGGGCAAGCAATGTCTGAAGGTGGTTCTTGTCGTTTTCCCCGCCACTGTTCTGCAGCTGAGTCCCTACAACTTTTAACTTCTTTGTCGTTGTAGGGCTTAGAGCTTTCCGGCCAAAGACAAATCTGCCCTCACATTGGTCCTCAGACACAAGTAATCTAATGGCAGTCATAAGTTTGTCGTATAGTTGGATATCAAGTTTTGGATTCACAAGCTGTAGAGAAGACCAGAAACAAACTTTGTCAAAGACAATAAAGACGATAAAAGATGTATCATCGGGACTAGGCTTGGAACTTTACCTTATTCTGAATAAGTTCGTCGAGCTCTCTTTTTAACGAAAGATATGTATATGCTAAAGTGGGTTTCATGAAAAACTCTAGATATCCTCCGAGCATTTTGAGATGACCATCCTATGGGGAACACAGAGACGACATGATGTAAAATCAGATGTGAAGATAAGACCAACCTGAAAAGAAATTGACAAAGTAAGATGGGACTATAACTTACAAATCCACCAGAAGATACTTTATCCCCAAACAAAAGAAGCACCGAGTCAGAAACAGCAGTTGAATCTCGAAGAAACACAGAATTGACTTTGATTTTTTCGTTGAAGACTAGCCAAGGGAAAGGAATCCTTGGTACATTGCCATTCACAGAACTCTGCAAAATACAAAAAAAAAGTATTATTAAAATAAAATCACCGAGTTGGTAAGCTGCTAAAGATTTCTATTCCGAGGAGGACCTAAGCAGAGTTCAAAGACTGATAAGCTCAAAAGATAGACTCACCGAGTATAGAAGCACTTGCCCATCCTCCATTGTCTTGAGCGTAATTGACTTTTCCTTATTCTGTGGAGCGGGAATAGTTTTATTATTAAGTAGAACTACAGAATTTTGGAAAAAGAAGAGCTGAAGAGTAAATGCAAAACTCACAACGACAGAACAAATTCCAGGGAACAGGCCAGCACAGATGATCCCGCGGACAAGATGATCATCATAACTCAGCTTACTGCAACCTTCAATGTTATCAATCAGAGAAGCCTCCTTGAGGAGGAAGAAGAATTGTTTTCGCATAGAGTCCATGGCCTTAAGAGTTTGGGCAGAGAGAAAGTTCCTCCAGCAATACTCGTAACCAGACTGTGTTCTTTCAGCTTCTTTCCAACCATTGTATGCTCGAATCAATGTCAAATGATCACTGCAATCACGGCCAGAGAACTTGGACTTTGCTGATTCTGCTAGCTGCAATAAAAGGAAACAAGTGAATAATTAGAGCCACTTCAAGTCTTCCCGCTGGGCTCTAGTCATCTCAGAGCAGTGGTTTCGCCAAAAGCAATATGAATGAATCACATGAATAATCCACTATAAACTTACATCCTTTTTGTCAAATGGCATAAGGAATGGGTCTCTGACACTAAGACCAGCAACAACTGTCATTATTGGATCTAGACAGTTGAAGATAGCCCCTAAAATAAGCATTTTTCCAAGTTTAGGCTCCACAGGAAGCATTGACAAGTTTTTACCTGCAGAAAGCATATAATGAGTTTCTACCAGAACTGAGAACTCAGATATTAAAGATAATAGAAAAGTGTTCCAGTAAAAACACACCTAGAGCTGTTAAATTTTCGTTGTCATCAAGAGCCCCAATGATCTTTAGATACTCAACAGCATTTTGGACCTGAAAAATCAACATGACCATCAAGACTAGATGTTAAACCCCAAAGGATGACGCAACGAGGGGAGAAAAAAAACTGCAGTATGAAAATTACCGATAAAGCTTCAGGAGGTTGCAACGCCCTTGAAAGGAACTCTGAAATGCTTCCAAGTCTTAAGCTTTTAATTTGTAGACATAGAGACTGCAACGGAGTCCTTAGGAGTTCTGGCTGCTGGTAGTCAGCAAAAGCATCATGAACACATCTAGGATAAAGGTGATAACATTCTCCAGGCATAACACGACCAGCTCTTCCTCTTCTCTGTAATAGTAGAAAAGAAAAGGCACAATTATTTACAACTACACAGAAAATGTAAATCAGAAGAAATTTTAAGCAGCCATCATTGATGTATATCTCTTACTTGGCGAGCAGCTGCCTTCGAAATCCAAGAGGGAAGCAGGCAAGGGGTATTGTTAAGCGCATCATAAGACGTCTCTTTTGCTTTACCACAATCAACCACATATACAACATCATTGATGGTGATACTTGTCTCAGCCATATTGGTGGCCAGCACTATTTTCCTAACTCCTTCTGGAGGTCTATCAAAAATCAGCCTCTGTAGAAAGGAAAAGGAAATTAACATCACAAAAATGATAGCAAGAGCAGAATAAGATACATTTTAACATTATCACATGTGTTGTACTTGTATGCATAGATCAAACAATAGGTACTAAAAACTACCTGCTCAGAGCTGGCCATGGATCCATGACAGGCAAGCAACAAAACTTTGTTGGGGTCTCCTAGAAGAGGATGAGCATCGAGCTGATTCTTCAAGGAGTTTATATCATCCCAACCGGTCATGAATACCAAAACAGCACCAGGTCTCTCTCCTTTGACAATGTGACAAAGCACATTCTCAATGAGGTTAAAGCCTATAGAATCAGGACTCCAGCATGACAAAGAATCTCTAGTACGAAAGTTGTATCCTTTGAAGTCTGCAGCTTCAAGAGAATCCTGCTCACAAAATTCAGAAGAAACATACTTAAAGCAAATCATCCGAGTAAAATACAAATTCTGTAGTTAATATAACTTTTTCGTACCTCAACAGCAGAGGATATCTGGGATTTTCGTTTTTTGAATTGAGCTTGTTTTTGCATCTTCCATGTCTTTTCCTCACCATAATCGTCAATTTGATTATTTGGTGTCAGCCTGTACCCAGTAGTCTCAAGAAGATCCTCCAAGAAATGGGCTCGGACAGGGTATGTAAAACCCTGTACAGGAATTTACACTTTAGTTCAAACACTCTTCTACATCATGAGATACATTTCACCGGATATGGAGAATAGAAAAATGCTTAGGAAATGAAATATGTGCATAAACTTACTGGGATATGCATGGCTGGTGCACCACCAAAATAAGAAGAAAAGAGCTCAGCGTTCAAAGTAGCACTCATTAGAATCAACTTTAGGTCAGGTCGACGAGGAAGAAGTTCTTTCAAGACAATAAGCAGGAAATCTGACAGAAAAAAGAGAAGATAGTGTGTGAAATATGAGACTACCAGTACTGAATGGAGCACCTTTTGCGCAATAACAAATTATACCTTCATTCATCCCACGTTCATGAATTTCATCAACTACGACATGAGTCACACCTTTCAGGCTACGATCCACAAGTAACCGTCTAAGTAAAACACCAGTTGTACAAAATAAAAGACGTGTGTCTCTCCCCCTCATTCCTTCAAGCCGAACTTTGTAGCCAACCTTCCAAGAGGAGAGAGCGCATATAAACCTCAAAAATAGTACTATCAAGATATAAAATTTCTTCTCAGGTCAGGTCATAGTGTTGAAATCAGATTTGTTCATCTCAATAATTCAGTTAAAATAGATTAAATATTACCACGGCGGTCAAAATAACTAAAAAACTCAAGACAAGAGTGTATAATGAAACTTACGGATTCTCCTATCTGCTCTCCACGTTCTGCAGCAACTCGTTCAGAAACAGAAATAGCAGATATTCTTCTAGGCTGGGTACATATGATGCTGCATGCAGCTCCACGGGCAGCCTCAATCTCAGATTCTAATATGTACTGGGGAAGCTGCGTGGTTTTACCACAACCTGTTTCTCCAGAAACCACTATGACCTGCAAGATGCACATAGTAAGCAGGATGTCAAACAGTTAGAAAAATACCATCCTTGATTAGTTGATAATGATATGACTACATGAGATAAAATGGAAGAATTGCGGTTCACCTGGTTTTCCGAAATGGCTTTCAATAGCGCATCTTTCTCTTTGTATGCAGGAAGTGTTTTGCGAAACTCTACCATTTTCTGGCCTTCTGGAGAATCCTGCCAAAAAACTTATACATATTAAACTAAATATGAGAGAGGTATATGATTCACAGAATATAAGGCTACAACTTCAAATAAACCTACCACCCATTGCTGTTGCTTGCTCCTCAGTTGCAAACTTCTCGGACGGAGTATTCTTTCCCTGGCAAGACTATTCTGCATCACGGTCTCTGGTTTCTCATAGTTTCCATAATCGGTTGCTAAACTCTCACTACTATTTGTCCTGGGCATCTCTGGAATCATCATTTTTTTCTGATCGAGGAAAGCATGTAGATGGGCATCTACTTCGCTTTGTAGGCCAAAAGGCAAAACCACCTTTTACATCCAAGACGCCATGAAAAATGAACAAAGCATAAAAACATGTAAGAATTGACAACTCCAATATGAAACTAGTAAGACAAACAAGCAACCAGCTTTGTACTATAAGCTCCCTATCTCAGTAAACAAAAGCTAATCACAGAAGCTTTTAGGGAACACAACAAGTTTTAAGGATCAATTTTTTTTTTACCTCTCTTTGTGGGCGCTTATCATCAAGATCGGGTCTATAATTCGGCAAAGGAGATTTGCTAATGACAATGATCTTCGAATACTGACGGCTGCAAACAAACAGAACACATCTCTAAACTCAAAAAAACTAAAAACTAAAAAAAAGGAAATATTTTGACTTGGTAACATAACAAAACTTCACCTGTGTAATCCCATTCTGGTTGCCATCGTTGAGATATGCTCAAAATCACGCCGATCTTTTCTCTCCCTTGACACAACTTCTTGGTCTTCTCTGTTCCGTAGAAGCATAGTAAGCTTGAATCTCCATTGATCAATGTTATCAAGAGTCGAACCCGCCTATCAAAATTTACAGAAATAAGCCCCTCAACGATGACGAGTGTTGGAAATCACAAAAACCCTTTTAAGAGATTCTGAAATGTGGATTTTTCGAAGTTACCATTTGCTGAGACTGAGAAGAACCTATATCTCGGTCCGACTCATCGCTTGATTCGTAGTCGTTGTAAGCAATTCGTCCATAGCCAGAGCTTTGCTTCTGAAAGTAGGGTAAATTAGACGTTCTCCACTCTAACCCAAGAATCGAAGAAGAAGAAGAAGCATCGCGACGACCTGCTCTCACGGACAAGACCCTCGACCTCTGAGAGTGTGTGACCAACCTTCCTGACCTCCGACAATGAAGAGACCTAACTACAGAAGATGTTCTTAACAGTAAACTAGGGCTCCGATGAAGCTGGACGGAATTATGTTGAATAAACATGGAAGCAGCATCGACGACGGCGTTAGGTCTGATATGTCCTCGGAAAATTGCTGTGTAATAAGGCATTTTTTCGAGATTCCTCGCCGCGTTAGAACATCTGAGGATGCTAAACGAGTTTCCTCTTTTGTCTCTGTTCGAAGTAAAAACAGAGACAACGGAGTTTGAGTTTGATGAAAAGGTGAGGTTTTTCTGAGGCTGCGCAGGTGCCACAACCCTTTCAAATGACGGCCACGACGGAGAAGAAGACGCTGAGCTATTCCTTGGGCTTTTTGTTTTGGGCCTAGCATTATTGGGCCTGTTCAATAAAATCAGGACAGGTTTATCCGGAATAGGTATATATTAGTCTGTGTAACCAAACAGAGGCTCAAAATCTAATTTTTTTTTTTCATTTCATAATGAAATGTCTTTCTTGTTGCTCAGTGTAGGGTTTCCTCTGCAACAAGTCTCTCGTTTTCTGGTTTTGTTGCGCTGATATGAGCTTATCTTCATTAAACTCAAATCTGATTCTTCATCTCTCCATACTTCGCTAGCCCCGCGCTTCCAATTAAGGCGGAAAGAGGATAGATATATGACACTGTTATGCCGTAAGGTAGATTCAGCCTAACAAGTCTCCAAGAACGCTTCTCTTGATCTTATCCAGTCGTCATTTTCTTTCTTCCCATGTTTGTTTGATTAATTAGAACTTATTGCTTCACCATGTGCTATTGAAGCTAAGTCGCCTGGTTTTGCAAGTCTTTCTAGAACAACCTCTGAGAGTTTTTCCTTAGTTTCATGTCCAATATAGTCTATTTATAGATTCAATCCACAGCAATAGAATTAGAATATGTATATGTGACAGTAAAATATTCCAAACGTAAAGTGTAATCATTTGGAAGGTACTAAGAATTGATACAATCAAAGTGCTTGTTCTTAGCAATTATCTCTGGAAACAAAGCAAAAACAAAGTTATCTTAAACTCCTTTGTAAGCTGACCTATGGCTTGGCCAAGTTCTTATATGCTATTTCATTTTCATGTGTGTATGTACAGAGAAGATTGTCTTGTGTTGTTGATACGTCTCAGAGGGTCAACAGAAGCGTTGACTGAAGGATGAGCTGGCAAAGAGAGAAGGAAAGAAGAAGTTGTTTGCCTTTAAATAAGAAGTCTGCGGGATAGTTTCATCTTTATGCTTAATATTGTATGTTGTTGGAAGAGTCGTGATGAGACCTTCAATGACGATCGCCATGAGATCGCAATACGCTTGAGCATCTTTGTAATTCAATTCATATAATCAGCTAAGAGAGAGGTTACAGAGTTTACGGTAGAGTTCCGATCTTCAAACTCTATCAATTGGTGCGTCGTGACGTCTCGAACCGAAGCGATGGGGAATTTGAAGGATCAATTGATGTGTTTGTCGTTGGTGAAGGATAGTTTACGTGATTTGAAAGTGGAAGTCGAAATCGTCAAAGGCAGTTGTGAAAGGCTGACGAATTCGACCGATGAAGTTACGCGAAGGATGTCTGCGCTGGAATCTCAGATGACGACTCGATCGGAGATGTTAGCTTCGATCTTAGTGATGATACATGAAAAGAGATTACACGTCATGGAGCCACCGCATAGCCCGAAGGAATAAGTTTAATAATGAATAAATTGAATAAAATATCGTTTGTCGTATTCGTTGGCAAAAAGTAGAATACTGTTATATTGTGATCTGAGAACTTTTGGAAAAAGTTAATAAAATCTTTGAATAGTTGCTTCTCTCTCTACTCTCTCTCTGCGTTGTGTATTGCTCATCATCGTCGAAGAATCCCTTCTTCCTTGAGGATTCTTTTACAAGTGAGAACGAGGTTTGTGTTTTCTGAACATTAGTCTCTGTTTTACTCTCTGTTCCGGTGTTCTAAGTTAGTTGTATCAAAGGTATCAGACACCATTTCGTTTCTCGGATTCCATGGCGGAAACACGAGCTCAAGTGCTTATAAAGGAGGCAGCGGTCCGCGAGGTTAAAGGTACCTTAGGATCTCGCATCGGCGCTATGGAGGAATCGATCACTTCACAGAACCAGAGGATCGACACCCAGCACGCAAAGATCGACAAAGACCTTGCCGAAATGTTTGCAGCTATACGTCTCCTCTCGGATAACTGTGGGTTTGCATCTTCCAGTGACAATCGCCCGGACAAACAGACCACTCAGGCGTTAGCGTCAGCTCAGATGACACAATCTTCGCCTCTTACACATGAGAAGGGTAGATCTGGTCCTCAGAATCACTACTCAGGGGTTACAAGGTTAGCAAAGCTAGATTTTCCCAGATTCGCGGGTGATAAGCTTAAGGAGTGGCTGTTTAAGGTCGAACAGTTCTTTTCCATTGATCATACACCTGATGATCTGAAAATTAGCCTCGCATCGATCCATTTCGATGGTGATGCATCAGCTTGGTATCAGTCGTTAGTTCAGTCTGAGCTGGATTCCGATGCGCTGCAGGATTGGGAGGGTTACAAATCTCTGTTGCAGGAACGCTTTGATGAACTGTTAGATGACCCTATTGCAGAGTTGAAACATTTGCAAGAGACAGATGGGATCGTGGAATATCATAGTCGCTTCGAAAAAATACGTAACCGGGTAAAATTCACTAAGGATTATCTGGTACGTGCATACCTTGCAGGACTAAGAACTGACACACAGATGCATATCAGAATGTTCCAACCTCAGACCATAAGACAGTGTTTGTGCCTCGGTAGACTGTATGAAAAGGCTCACCCTAAGAAACCGTTCACTAACTCTTGGTCTAGCCAGCGGTCTCAAACTAACAGCAAAGGCTTGCTTCCCTTCAAACGGAGTCCGGACCAGGTGGTTTCCTCTCCTCCACTTACGAAAAAGGCACGCGAAACACAATTCCAGCCACGAAAGTTTCTATCCAACGAGGAGATGAGCAAACGTCGGGCAGATGGTCTTTGCTACTTTTGTGATGAAAAATATACACCGGGCCATTACTTAAAGCACAAGAGGACACTGTTGTTTATGATGGAGACAGAAGAGAAGGAAGATGGGACAGAAGGGTGTGATGAACATGTGGTCAGCGAGGAGGAGAATGACTGTGAGATGGCTCAAATTTCAGTTCATGCTCTAAATGGTGTTACAGGTCCGCAAACTATGCGCGTAAAAGGAGTTCATGGCAAGCGTGTCTTGTTTATACTGATTGATTCGGGCTCAACTCACAACTTCATGGACACACACGTAGCTCAGAGATTGGGTTGTAAATTGACCCCAAACGAAATTCGAAGAGTGGCAGTTGCAGACGGAGAAAAATTGGGGGTAAGCTCGAAGGTTGAGCAGTTTCCATGGCATTTTGGGGGTACAGACTTCAAAGATGATGTGATGGTCATACCTTTAGGCAACTGCGACATGGTTCTGGGGGTACAGTGGTTGGAGACTCTCGGACCAATCACATGAGATTTCAGGAAACTGGAGATGTCTTTTAAGTGGGCTCAGAAGAAGATTCTGCTCCATGGAATCAAAAGAGGATCCGTGAGGGAGTTGAAAGCTTCTAAGCTGGATAAAATGAAAGAGGATCAAGCTCAACTTGCAATGATTTGTGTTCAAGATTACTGTGAAGATGACAGCTTGACGTTATTTTCAATTGACGCAGGGGATACCATATCTCAGGATAGATCAGATGTGGAAGATATAATAGGGGAATTTGGGGACGTGTTTGCAGAACCAACTGCTCTCCCTCCATCGAGACCAAAACACGATCACAAAATACCTCTGTTTGATGGCTCTAATCCAGCCAATCAACGTCCATACCGTTATGCAATCCACCAAAAGAATGAGATTGATAGAATAGTGCAGGAGTTGTTAAATGCAGGTACTATTCAAGATAGCTCTAGCTCCTTTGCATCACCGGTGGTTTTGGCAAAGAAAAAAGATGGAGCGTGGAGACTCTGGGTAGATTACAGAGGATTGAACAACATGACAGTAAAAGACAGGTTTTCCATTCCTTTAATCGAAGACTTAATGGATGAATTGGGAGGATCCAGTGTCTATTCAAAGATCGATTTACGCGCTGGCTATCATCAAGTAAGGATGACAACATCATATATTCACAAGACCGCTTTCAAGACGCACAGTGGTCACTATGAGTATCTAGTGATGCCGTTTGGCCTCACTAACGCCCCTGCAACGTTTCAAGGACTGATGAACTCTGTTTTCAAAGACCTGTTGCGTAAGTTTGTTCTCATCTTTTTTGACGAAATCTTGGTGTATAGCCCCACGTTGGAGCAACATGTGGATCACTTGAGAAAGGTGTTTAGCCGGATGAGACAACACTGCCTATATGCTAAGAAGAGCAAATATAGCTTTGCTACTGCCAAAGTGGAATATTTGGGGCATTACATCGAAGCTAATGGCATCTCGACAGATCCTAATAAGGTTAAAGCGATTGCTAATTAGCCTGTTCCAACAACTCTCAAGCAGCTACGGGGATTATTTGTTAAGGATTTTGGATCCATAGCGCGCCCTTTGACAAATCTCACGAAAAAGACTGCTTTGAATGGTCAGCTGAGGCTAACACGGCACTTGAAGCATTAAAACGTGCACTGTGTTCAACTCTTGTCTTAGCTTTACCAGTGTTTCACAAATCCTTTGTGGTGGAGACTGATGCTTGTGGACATAGTATTGGTGCAATATTGATGCAAGAGGGCCACCCTCTCGCTTATATCAGCCGACATTTGAAAGGTAAGCAACTGAACCTTTCCATATATGAGAAGGAGCTGTTAGCAGTTGTATTTGCTGTTCAGAAGTGGCGCCACTACCTTCTTACAGGTTACTTTGTGATTAAGACTGACCAGAGGAGCTTAAAGTACCTTCTGGAACAACGATTAAACACCCCAATACAGCAGCAATGGCTTCCTAAACTGTTGGAGTTCGATTACGAAATACAGTATAGGCAGGGGAAAGACGACTTGGTTGCAGATGCATTATCAAGAGTGGATGGTTCTGAAATACTCCACATGGCGATGTCAGTGCTGGAATGTGATCTAATGCAACATATTCAGGGGGGTTATGAAACAGACTTGGCCTTAAAAGGCATCATAGAGGACCTGAAGAAGAACTCAAAAACAAAAAAAGACTACTCTTGGTCGCAGAACATACTGAGAAGGAAGAGTAAGATCGTGGTACCTCAGGATTTGCAGTTACAGAACACAATTTTGGACTGGTTGCATAGCTCTGGAAGTGTGGGTCATTCAGGACGTGATGTTACTCAACAGAGGGTCAAAGGATTATTTTATTGGAAGGGGATTTCAAAGGATATTCAGTCATTCATACGCAGCTGCAACACTTGTCAACAATGTAAGTATGACCCGACTGCGTCTCCAGGCTTACTTCAACCTCTCCCTATTCCCGAGACTACATGGACTGGCATCTCTATGGATTTCATCGATGGACTACCCTTGTTCTTTGGAAAATCAGTCATTTTCGTGGTAGTGGACAGGCTGAGCAAAGCTGCTCATTTTATGGCTCTGTCTCACCCATATACGGCCGCCTCTGTCGCACAGGTTTTCCTTGATAATGTCTTCAAGCTGCACGGGTTCCCACAGTCCATTGTCAGTGATCGAGATGCAGTATTCCTCAGTGATTTTTGGAGGGAGATGTTCAGCTTACAAGGAGTCTCACTCAACCTCTCTAGTGCATATCATCCCCAAAGTGACGGTCAAACTGAAGTTGTGAATAGATGCGTAGAAGGTTACTTACGGTGTATGTGCAGTGATCGACCTCACTTGTGGAGTAGATGGCTGCCTCTCGCGGAGTATTGGTATAACACGAACTTTCACACTGCAATTCAGATGACACCTTTCGAAGCTGTGTATGGACAAACCCCACCTCAGCATCTGCCTTATCTGCCGGGAGAATCCAAAGTTGATGTGGTCGCCAAGAGTCTACAGGAACGAGAGAGCATGTTGCTGATCTTGAAATTCCATCTCTTGAGAGCTCAACACAGAATGAAACAGTTTGCAGATCAACAAAGGACAGAGCGTGAGCTGGAAATTGGTGACTACGTCTATGTCAAGCTTCAACCTTACAGGCAGCAATCTGTGATTCTCAGGGTTAATCAGAAGCTCTCTCCCAAATACTTTGGTCCCTACAAGGTCATTGACAGATGCGGAAAGGTTGCCTACAAATTGGAGCTACCAAACACATCTCAGATTCATCCCGTGTTTCACATCTCGCAATTGAGGCTCCGGTTGGAGGTAACGTGTTCACAACTACTCAGCTCCCATCCATTGCTCAAGACGTGCTGATAAAGGAACCTGAGTGTATTCTAGAAAGGAAGATGGTTAAACGTCAGGGAAAGGCAGCCACAATGGTGCTTGTGAAATGGACTAACAAGCCAGAGGAGGAAGCTACTTGGGAGGTTCTATTTGAGCTGCAGAGGAGGTTTCCAAACTTTAAACCTTGAGGTCAAGGTTTCTCAAGCGGAGAAGATTTGATACAGGAAAAGAGATTACACGTCATGGAGCCACCGCAGAGCCCGAAGGAATAAGTTTAATAATGAATAAATTGAATAAAGTATCGTTTGTCGTATTCGTTGGCAAAAAGTAGAATACTGTTATATTGTGATCTGAGAACTTTTGGAAAAAGTTAATAAAATCTTTGAAAAGTTGCTTCTCTCTCTACTCTCTCTCTCTGCGTTGTGTATTGCTCATCATCGTCGAAGAATCCCTTCTTCCTTGAGGATTCTTTTACAAGTGAGAATGAGGTTTGTGTTTTTTGAACATTAGTCTCTGTTTTACTCTCTGTTCTGATGTTCTAAGTTAGCTGTATCAGGTGACAATGAGAAAACTGGATCTGACGCACATGGAGGAGCGTGCGATTGTGAAATACATTGATATGACTTCCGGAGCTCAACCGTCGATTCCGTCACCAACGATAAATCAGGTTTTCTCTAATACTACTGGAATTGATCCGGAGGATAATCAATTAGGTTATCGGAACATTTCTAGTGTTTTAGCGAATCGCGAAAGCTTAGTACGAAATGTGGATATGCCTATCTTTAACGGCACATTACCGTTTGGTTGGATTGCTAGAGCTGAAAGATTTTTCAGAGTGGGGGTTTATTCTGATGATCAGAAGCTCGATCTGGTTTCGATAAGCTTGGAAGGGTCTGAGTTAAGCTGGTTTAACAGGGAATTAGCACAAGAGGGGTTTGCGGATTGGAATGACTTTACACAAAGGTTCTTGGATCGTTTTGAGGACCCCGTGGATGAAGAACCAAGAAAGAAATTGTGTTGTATCCAACAAACTAGTTCAGTCAAGGAATATGTTACTGAATTTGAAGAATTGTTAGCTCAAGTGGGTGGTATGGATGACAAGAGTCTGACAAACGTCTTCTATAATGGTCTTAAACCAGAGATGAAGGAAGTGATCCATATGTAGCAACCCAAAGGACTTCGCAATCACATCATTACAGTCCTGAAGACAACCTTTTTATCGTCTGTTAGGGGGCAGAAACCTTGGAATACGGTGCAGGTACAGAGTCAACAGCAGCTCAGTGGAGCAGTAGAAAGAAAAGCTTTAAGTGACAATGCAACAATTCAAGTGGTAAAGAAGTTAGCTTCACCAAGTGTGGAAGAAAAGTCTGAGATATCTGATGATCATTTAGAAGATAGCATCAACAATTCTAGTGTTGGACAACTCGAGTTTGCTAATCAGTTGGTCTCTCAGCAAGGCCCAAATCCGATTTCAGCCTCAACTGTTTCGGTTTTGAATGAGTTCCAACAAGTTTATACTGTTCCAACAAGCTCAATCAAGAAGTATGTAACTGAGTTTGAGGAGCTATCTTCTCAGGTTGGGGTTTTGAAGATGGAATCTAGTGTTTCGACTTGTGAAATACAACATGAATCGCGGAAGGAACCAACTTCACTCTTTGCAGTTGATTGTGTTCCACACCCTCAGCAAGGTGGTGTGATGACATCAATTTGTATCACATAGACGAATCCGAAGACTTATTCATTTTCCCGACTGGTTCATTTCCAAAACTGCAATCAGCTACATCTGCTTCAATCGGGGAGTCTACTTGTGTTACCCATTCTGAGGCAGAAAATATGAATATGAAGAGGGAGAAGGAAAAATTATCAAAATCATGGAAATTCAAGTTCAAAAACAGTTCAGGACCAAGAGAGTTAATACTCGACAAGCTAACATTTCCTGAGACAAGTCAAGCTGATAGTGATTTCGAGGAAATAACAGATGAGAAGGAGATTAAATAATTGCTGGCGCATGTTCAAGAGACTCACATTCACGATGGAGCCACACTGGTTTTCTCAATTTATTCAGTTCATGTTGCACACAGTTTGATTGAGAAGATGACTGATGGATAGATTCGAGTGGGATATCCATGGATTCTATGGAAACATACACACGGTGGAGAAAGCTCATGTGTTGCATTGGACGATGCAGCGTTATTTGTGGGAAGAAATCAATTGCAGTGGCAGTCTCAGCACCTGTTTCGGGTCCAAAAATTTGGAACACACCTTATGGTCCACATCAGTCTCAGCACATACATAATCTTCCAATAGTTTCAGGATTGGAGTTTTGTGAAACAATCCAGTTGGGAAGGAAGTCAAATGCAAGTTGGTTGTTTGTTATTTGTGGGTTAGGCCTATTTGATATATGGTTTTGGACTACAACTTTAAGGAGGGGAAAGTTTTGTAAAAACTGGTCTTATAAGTTCAAAGACAACACATGGATTAGCGAAGAATGTAGCTTTTGGATGAAGGACAAAACAGAAGAATGGCAGACCGTGTTGGACAAATGGGGAGTTGAACACGCTGAGTTTTTGTATCAATACAAGGTGGCAGAGATTTCCGAAGAATTACAACCAGTTTTGCACTCCAGAACTATATTTGCAGAGCAGAATCAGAGTGAAAGCACATTTGCTGGTTTAAGCGTTGATATTTACAGTGGGATGGCTGCAATAATGTTGCTTCAAGGGCTCATGGTACAACCAAACCAGAAGAAAATAAAGCGTTTCAAGACTTGGATGTTCAAATACAAACACAAGATAAATGAGAAAGACAAGTGGGACATCACGATGAATCATCTATTGTTGACAAACCAAACCAGTTTATGGCATCATATACATGAAACTCTCTTACATGTGCAATTACAACAACATAATAAGCTCCATAAGTTTTCCAAGTCTACGTTGTTCAGTTCAAAGCAAGAGGAAGGAGAGTGCAGCCTATGAACTTAGCTAATTGGTGTGACATCTGGAAGCAACAAGAACGATATGTGTTGCTGCAGTTCTTCTCTCTTCACAAGCTTGAGGACAAGCTTTTCTAAAAGGGCGAGTATTGATACGTCTCAGAGGGTCAACAGAAGCGTTGACTGAAGGATGAGTTGGCAAAGAGAGAAGGAAAGAAGAAGTTGTTTGCCTTTAAATAAGAAGTCTGCGGGATACTTTCATCTTTATGCTGAATGTTGTATGTGTTTGAAGAGTCGACATGAGACCTTCAATAGAGGCGATCTTCATGAGATCGACCTAGACCTTGAGCATCTTGTATTCGTTTCTTATATTCAATAAAGAGGAGTTCCGATCATGGAACTCTATCAATTGGTGCGGCGAGCGTGGAGTTACGCGAAGGAACTCTATCAGTTGTGTTTGCTGGTATTACGCTGGAGATTCATAATCCTTGTTTTGTTGAGCTTCTTTAGTTTCATCCCCAAGAAGGTGTCTGGTCAGTGACTCATTATCTTCTTCTTGATTCAACTCTTCATTCACATGTCTTCTCTCCTCGGTTTTACCCCAAAGAACCAACATTATGAACATTGCACCAACAATGCTGCACACAAGTAAAATACTGATATATATTAGGACCTTCTTCTAATCTATCCGCAGCACCGGTTTCAGTTCGTGTCTAACAAGTTTTCTCTTGTGAACTTACCTTCCAGAGTACAATTGATCACCAAGGAGAACAAACGCCATGCCAGCGAACAAACGTCATGCCAGCGACATGACCGCCTTTGTAAATACACCATGTCTGAAGATAAACCACCAGACCCGACGCCACTATTCCCTGTAAGATTATGTGTGTGTTAGCTCATTTGTTGTTTGAGTCTGCACTGACGCTTAAAAGCTTACCGCGTAAAGGATGGTGAAGAGCTCTTCCCATGAGACAATAATCAAGTTTTTGGGATCAGTTTCGACAAACAGAGCAATGACCAGAAACTGAATCAGACCAAAGAAACATGTGAATGATGTCAAGGTGAGCTTTGCTGGGTACTTCTTTAGGACAGGAGCTTGAAGAACCATCCAACCAGCCCATGACAAACACTGTCCCATAAGGTATAAGCATACGAGTGTCCAATTCTGCGCTTTGTTAATGGATTCGATCTCGTCATGAGAGTGGGTTTCTTGTGCTGTAAGGCTTCTCTGAAAGAGTGGGAATCCTATGTACAATGTGATGGTTGTGGCTCCGCCTATGCTCACTATAGTCCCTAACACCTTGGCCACACCATGTCTTCGAACAAGATTTATGTTCTCGATCCTTGAACATTGATGAACATCAACGTTAGGTCGGGGATATAATGATGATCATTATTTCCAAAGGAATTTCTTTGAAATAAGGTACCTTAGGGCACAAGCCATGATGAAAGTGATTGCAGGAACATAGTTCTGCATTGCTGAAGCAAAAGTTGGAGATGCATAGGTCAGTCCCAAGAGGTAGAATCCTTGGTTCGCTGTGATTCTGATGTTCATAAATTCAGAGGAAAAAAAAACAAATAAATTCTCATACTTTTATTAAAGATTTTAATTTGATTGATGAAAACTGATTAGTAATGATAAAAAGTGGTTTCTTACCCTATGAGTGTTAAGAGAAAGAACTGAACTAGTAATGAGATTGTGAGAGGAGGCCTTTCCTTTCCGATGAACACACAAAAAAATAACAAAGATTCTTTTGAGATCTTACCCAATAAATTCTTATGAGATCAAAATGATGACTTTTCTGTTGTTACCCAACAAATCCATATGAGATCAAATAACAAAATTTTCTGATGTTACCCAAGAAACTCACATAAGTAACCAAACTCTAAGTAGTTAACCAAGAAACCCACTTAAGATCAAAGAAAAGTAGTTCTATATTTAAAGAACTAAACTTTCTGGTCTTCATCCGAAAAATCCCACATTCGATCAAAAAGATGAATATTTCTTCTTACCCAAGAAACCCATTGAAATCGAAAGGACATAAACCAGGAAACCCATATGAAATAAACCAAATTAAACCAAACCCGATTATTTGAGAAAAAATGATGTTATTATAGTAGTATTGCTATGATGTCATGATGATGATGATTAGTTGATGATCTTATGAAGTTAATGGGTCCAACGGATCACTCATTTGACCCATGATCTAGTACATATTGACCCATGATCTAGTACATATTGACCCATTTGACCCATTTAACTCATTTAACCCATGACCCATCAATTCATTAGGGTAAATTTTTTTGACCCATTAGGGTCATGGGTCGAGTTGGACCAACTCATGACACATGATCTATTTTGACACCCCTAGTTTTTGCGGGGTAGTCCGAATAATATTTTAGTTCATTGCAAAACGAGTTAAGTAGACAGGTTAATCCGGGTTGACAATTCTATATATAATAATTAGTCAGACATATTATAAAATTCAGATAAATTTATTTTTACTTAAATTTCAAAAAAAAAATTAAGAAAATATTATCCCGCGCTATATAGCTAGCGCGGGTTAAATGAACTTTGTTTTGGATATAATATTTATTAATTCGATGTTTAGAAATGTTCAATGTAGAGACTATTTCATCTAATATGAGCCCCTAATTGATATGATCCGGTTCAGAAAGAAAACTATATCCATTTCCTTTTCAATAAGCAAAATAATATTGAGAATCAAAGAAATATGTAATCGAAATTTAATAGATTCAGAAACTTACTAATAAAGCTATAGGATTTGGAAAACAAGTCTGTTTTTTCAGGTTAGGGCACTTTCGCTTTCTCAAAAAAAAAAATTCACTAAATATATTACTATTAAAAACTCAAAAGTGCAAAGAAAATACATGACCTAAGCCGAAACATCCATATGGACCCAATAAACGGGCGAAAACACAAATCTAAAGAGCAGAGCACAAAGGCTCAACACACATACTGATATATCATGGTTTTTACCCCTTTTAAGCCATGATATAAGTCCGTTCTTAAGAGTCTTTATACTATTTTGTAGTGTTTTAGAGTCTTTTACAGGTTTTAGCACGTTTGGAGCATAATTGGAGATATTGGAGCTTTTTGGAGCATTTTAGAGCAAAGCAGAAGTTCATATAGCTGAGTACCCGATTTGAAGCCTCAGTATCGATCGATACTGACTAGTATCGGTCGATACTCACTACAGCAAGACACGAGTCGCGACTTTTATGAAGAGTTGAAGAATTGCAAAATTATCCAGAAGACTTTATTATTTACAAGAAGCCCCAAAATGTGTCTTAGGTTATTTATTAGGTTTTTCAGCCACTTTGATGGCTATGCTTTATTTTACGCTTGATTTTACTTTGGTTTTTGGAGAAACAACTTTGAACTCCTTTTTCTTATTGATTTCTTTGATGATCTATTCAATCATGTTGTTTTCATTCTCCATGTCTGAGTAGATCCACTTTAGGTTTATGGTTCTCATAAGGGTTTTCTCTGAATGCTAGGTTGATTAGGATTCACCATCTGAATTAGTTCTTCGCCTTAGGTTGTGTTCAAAGCTTGTTCTAGATTAGATACCTAGAACTTAGATCTTAGGATAATTGATTAGGCACGAGAGTGCGATTAATTACCTGATAGAACTTAGGGTGAGCAAAATAACTATTCGCAAAGAGATTTGGTTTAGTTGTTTTGTGAACAAATCAAACTTGAACTAAAAGCTGGTTTAGACTTTAGGATTCGCAAAGAGATTTGGAATTCTAGGATTTAGGCTTAGATAATTCTCGCAACGAGAGTTGGTTAATTATACTTTAGTGATTTGAGTTCAATAACCGCGCTAAATCTGAATCCTGTTAGTTAGTTGATCTGCATTTATTGATTGATTCCTGACTAGTTAGTTTATCTGCATTCTTTGATTCCCTGAGATATACCCTGAACATATCTTTCTCCTAATCGAATTACAACACTTTTAATTTACGTATTGCTTTCAATTACATCTTTTGGTTTAGCTTAATTCAAATCTATTTAATCTATTGTGTGATATCCTGAGTTCTTGTGTTCGACCCCTACATATACTACAACAACTGATTTAGTACTTATAAGGTATTAATTTGAGCATATAAAATTTGGCGCCATTGCCGGAGACTCAATTCGCCATTAGATTTTAGATTAGAATTTCGACTAAATCTGTTGGTATCGATCGATACTAACCAGTATCGGTCGATACTCAACGTTTTATTTTGTTTTGTTTTTCGATTTTTAGTTACTTACGTGTTCTTGACTTTTGTGTTTCAGAGAAGTGAATAAGCCAGCAGAGATGAACAACCCAATGGTTCTAATTCAAGACGAAGCTGGAGTTTTGAGAGACCAAGAGGGTCGCGTGCGCAATGAAGTAGGGCAGCTACTTGATGGAGAGGGAAACGCGATTATCCCTGCAGTTGTTGTTGATGAGGCTGTCGCGCCTGCTGCGCGCGTTAATGTTGGGAATGCTGTGGTAAATCGTGCCAAGACGATTGGTGAATACAACAGTCCTGATCAATTATATGCCAATCGGTCTGCGATTCGCATTCCCACCTTCTAGAGGAATGACTTTGAGCTGAAGCCTGCATATTACACTCTTGTGGGTCAGCACCCTTATCATGGTCTTCCTCACGAGCACCCCATGGATCACATCGAGAGGTTTGAGGACTTGGTTACTAGCATCAAGTGCAATGGAGTATCCTATGATTACCTCTTCTTTAAGCTCTTTCCATACTCTCTTGGTGGGGATGCAACCTATTGGTTGAAGCAGTTACCAGCTGGGTCACTGACTACTTGGGAAGAGACTAAGAATGCATTCCTGAACAATTTCTATGATGATGCACGATCCGAAGAGCTCAGGAACAAGATATCACAGTTTTCCCAAGGGCCTACTAAGCATTCAAGGCTGATTGGCTGAGATTCAGATCATATCAGAGGGATTGTCCACATCATGGGCTCATTAAGGTTCAGTTGTTGGGTATTTTCTTCAGAGGGATTGATTGGAGGTACCAGATGACCCTGGATGCTGCGAGCAATGCAAATTTCTACACGAGGTATCCTGACGATGCGTATGTGCTCATTGAGAACTTGGTGTCTAGCAATACCGCCAAGAGTGCTGATCTCGAGCGGAAAAGGCTGCACGGAGGTGTTGATGGATCACAGATTGCTAAAGTGCATGTGAAGCTGGATTCGGTGCATAATTTGTTGATGAGCAAGCAACATAAGGCTGTTCGTATTGCTGGAGAGGATGAAGTGGAATATGTTAACTACATTGGTGGAGTTGGATTTCAAGATCAAAGGTATCAATGCCCACCCACACCACCCAAAACTTCTGAGAGCAAGGTTGAGTCTATTGATATGCTCAAATTAATACCCTAAAAGTACTAAAGCAGTAGTTGTAGTAAGTGTAGGGGTCGAACACAAGAACTCAAGATATCACACAATAGATTATATAGATCCAAAATACGGTAAATCAAAAGATGTAATTGAAAAAAGTATGCAATTAAAGGTGTTGTAAATTCAGTTGGAGACAAATAGGTTCAGAGTATTTCCTAGGAAATCAATGAATGCAGCTAAATTAACTAACATAATTCAGATTACGCACGGTTCTTGAACTCAAATCACTAAAATATAGCTAACCAACTCTCGTTGCGAAAACTATCTAAATCTAAATCCTAGAAATTCCAAATCTCTTTGCAAATCCTAAAGTTTAAATCAGCTTTAAAGTTCAGGTTTGATATGTTCACAAATCAATTAAACCAAATCTCTTTGCGAATAATCAATTTGCTCACCTAGGCTCTATCAGGTAATTAATCGCACTCTCGTGCCTAATCAATTATCCTAAGATCTAAATTCCAGATTCGTCAACCTAGAATTAGCTTTGAATACAACCTATGGTGAAGAACTAATTCAGATGGTGAATCCTATAAATTAATCAACCTAGCATTCAGAGAAAACCCTTATGAGAACCCTGAACCTAACAGGTGATATACTCAAACATGGAGATTGAAACAATAAACATGGCTGAATAAATACTCAAATAAATAATAAGAAAGAGTAACAAAGGGTTCGAAATCTTCTCTCAGACGAACAAAGTATCAGACTTGTCTCCCTCAAAAGCTCTCTCTCAAATCCAGAATAAAATAAGCGTAGCCAACAAAGTGGCTGAAAATCCTAATTAAATAACCTAAACACGAATTGGGGTCTTCTTGTAAATATCAAAGTCTTCTGGGCAAGTTTTGCAATTCTTCAAACTTCATAAAAAGTCGCGGCCCGTGATCTCTCGATGGGTGTCGATTGATACCAGGGGGTATCGATCGATGATTGTCGCTCAGATCGGGCACTTAGTCATCAGACTTCAGTTTCGCTCCATAATGCTCCAATATCTCCAATAATACTCCAAATGTGCAAAAACCTTTAAAAGACTCTAAAAGACTCTATAATAGAATAAAGACTCGATAAAACAGACTTATATCATGGCTTAAATAGGGTAAAAACCATGATATATCAACACCCCCAGACTTAACCTTTGCTTTCCCTCAAGCAAATAGAAGACTAAACCATAGAAAGAGGTTTGAAAACGCGGAGACTCATCTGTTCATTAACCATTGCAAAGATCATTTTCCTAAACACCCAAATGTCACCTAACCAGCTTTTGATCTAACCACCATGTACTTCTCTGTAGACATTCGCAGCTTTTCTAGACTCCACACATTATCTCGCAGTATTGTTCAAATAAAGCCCTCATCGCCAGATTCATCGCTGCAGCTAATATTCAAGAACCTTCTAGATTATTTACCATACAATATCATGACAAGGAACCATCCAATTTCACACTTTTTGTTTCACTTTCTCTCCCCCAGATTTATTTCTTATTATGTTTCTAGCATTTACATATTAAGGGTTGAGACGCGAGTGTTGATGGTGTTAGCCAACGAATCCCCGGTTCTTCCCTCAAAAGTAATCAAAGGTGTAGGCGAATAATGGCATCATAGGAAAATCATAGTCTCGCTTCCAATCCTTTGTGTGATCATTCCCTCTTAAGTAGAATAATGGGATCGCTGGAAATTTTCTTAACCCTCTACTCAGAAGAAAATCATTTCAATCTTTTATGCTCTTATTTATCAACTTATAACAGGGAAGAGAGATACTATTACTCTAAACACATGGGTTCCTTTATCAGATATGAATGATGAATCAAGCTCTAAAACACTAACCACATTGATGAAGTGCAGAAATTTAGCTCAGGTTTCAGAAAAACTCTGTTGGAGACATGGATGTTTTGTAGTCAACTGGTCAGTCCTTGGATTTTTCATTAGTCGATCTAGAGCTGATCCTGCAACACTGGTCACTCAAAAACCAAATCAAAGCAACAATTCAAGCACATGATCCTCATCTCCAACAAGTTTTGACTCAATAAAACGATTTTGACTCGATCAAACGACTGACTCTAAGAAAAACAAAAACAATGTCAGCAGACACCTCCCCCAGACTTGAACAACACTGTCCCCAGTGTTATCTAGCCTAGAGTCAGTGAAAGAAAACAAAAGGACAGAATAAAATTGGGAAAAACAAGAAGTTACTTTGCTGGAACATTGAGTGTCGATCGACACACGGCATGGTATCGATCGACACCAGGCTTAAATCGACTTGGTGAACTTTTCATCCGCGATTGGTGTCGACCGATACCAATGGGGTATCGATCGACACTAGGCGATTTCCAGTTTTGCTCCATGTTTATCCTGACACAAAACGAAAAATGAAAAGAAAAGACTTATATATATAGACTCACCAGTGGGTTGCCTCCCACCAAGCGCTCGTTTAACGTCATTAGCTTGACTGTAACTCCACTCAGGATGTGGGTGCATTATCCAGAGGCGTTATGAGTCCGTCTGGAATCTCGGCTTTCGCCCAATAGTGTTTCACCCTTTGTCCATTGACAGTGAACTCTTCGCCTGTACGATTGATCAGTACTACAACACCATGTGGTCTGGCCTCTTTGATTGTGAAGGGACCTGACCAACGAGAACGCAGTTTACCAGGAAACAATTAGGTCATTCGGCTCGAAGTGTCTGGAGATGATCTTCTTATCATGATAAGCCTTGGTTCTCTCCTTGTATAGTTTCGAGTTCTCATAAGCGTGGTGTCTGATCTCATCCAGCTCGTTCAGCTGAATCAATCTCCTCTCAGCAGCAGGTTTGATGTCGAAGTTCAGCAACTTCGTCGCCCATGCAGCCTTGTGCTCAATCTCCACTGGAAGGTGACATGCCTTCCCATACAGCAAGTGGAATGGTGTAGTACCCAGTGGTGTCTTGAAAGCAGTCATGTATGCCCATAGCGCATCATCCAACTTTGTAGACCAATCCTTCCTTGAAGCACTCACTGTCTTTTCCAGAATCTCCTTGATCTGCCTGTTGGAGACCTCGACTTGCCCACTCGTCTATGAGTGATATGGAGTAGCTACACGATGGTTCACACCATACTTCTTCAGCAACCTCTCAAAAATTTTGTTGATAAAGTGAGAGCCACCATCACTTATCATAATTCGAGGTACTCCAAAGCGAGGGAAAATGATGGTCTTAAACAGCTTAAGAACCACAGCAGAGTCATTTTTATTGCTGGCAATCGCTTCCACCTATTTGGACACATATTCCACAGCAACCAGGATGTATTTGTTATCGTGTGACGAAGGAAATGGACCCATAAAATCGATGCCCTAGCAATCGAAAACTTCAACCTCAAGGATGAAATTCTGAGGCATCTCATGTCTCTTACTGATTTTCCCTCTCCTCTGACAAGCATCACACTGTGAGACGAAAGCATGAGCATCCTTAAACATGGTAGGCCACCAGAAGCCTGCTTGAAGAGCCTTGGACACTGTCTTGAAAGTGGCAAAATGACCAGCATAGTCGGATCCATGGCAATGAAACAAGACACCAGGAACCTCTGATTCAGCAATGCATCTCCTGTAGATACCATCAGAACAATGCTTGTACAGGTAAGGTTCATCCCAAAAGAATCTCTTTATGTCACGCATGAACTTCTTCCTGTTATACTTCTAGAGGTGTTTTGGCTCTGCATCTGCAGCGAGGTAGTTGGCAATATCAGCATACCATGGATCATCTGAATCGGTTGCAGCGACGAGATGGTCTTCAGAAGCATCAAGATGATCACCAATCAAAACAAATCCGGAATCGCCATGGTATCGATCGATACCAGCAGGGTATCGATCGATACTGAGACCTGCAACCCGTGAAAATTGCTGATGCTCTACGAAATTCATTTGAAACCCAGTTTCAATGAAGTAAAGGGATTCTTCAGGTAGTTGATCATCAATAGGACGTCTGTATCGATCTGCATCCTCGAGAGATGGTCAGCGACCCCATTATCTATGCCTCTCTTGTCCTTAACTTCAATGTCGAAACCTTGTAGCAAAAGAACCCAACGACAAAGACGAGGCTTGAGATCCTTGTTCTGCATCAGATATTTGAGAGTAGCATGATCAGTATGAACAACCACCTTGCTCCCAATCAAGTAGGATCGGAATTTCTCAAAGGAGAAGACAACCGCAAGTAGTTCCTTCTCTGTGGTGCTGTAATTCCTCTGAGCATCATCCAATGTCCTGTTGGCATAGTAGATGACGTGCAGCTTCTTATCTTTCCTTTGACCCAGAACTGACCCAACAACACTAGCATCGCATATGATCTCAAAAGGCAAAGTCCAATCAGGAGGTTGCACAATATGAGCACTCACCAAAGCCTTTTTGATCTCCTCAAAGGTTGCAAGACAATCAGGCGTGAAATCAAATTTGATCTCCTTGCATAACAGAGCCGTGAGTGGGCGAGCTAGCTTGGAGAAATCCCTGATGAACCGTCTGTAGAACCCAGCATGACCAAGGAAACTCCGGATATCTTTCACAGAAGTCGGTGGTTGGAGACTTATCATGACCTATCTTGGCTTTGTCAACCTCGATCCCAGCTTCAGAGACCTTGTGCCCAAGTACGATGCCATCATGAACCATAAAGTGACAGTTTTCCCAATTAAGGACCAAGTGTTTCTCTTCACACCTCTGGAGCACCTTGCACAGATTATCCAAACAGTCTTTGAACGATGGTCGGTAAACTGAGAAATCATCCATGAACACCTCCATAAAATCTTCAATCATGTCTGTGAAGATAGACATCATGCACCTCTGAAAAGTGGTTGGAGCGTTACACAATCCAAATGGCATTCTCCTGTATGCGAATGTGCCATAGGGACATATGAAAGTGGTCTTCCCTTGGTCATCTGGATGGATAGGGATCTGGAAGAAACCTGAATATCCATCAAGGAAACAATAGTAGGGATGACTAGCCAATCTCTCCAACATCTGGTCAATGAATGGCAATGGGAAGTGATCTTTCCGTGTAGCTGCATTCAACTTCCTGTAATCAATGCACATTTGATGTCCAGTGATAGTCCTTGTAGGAATCATCTCATCATTATCATTCTTCACCACGGTTATCCCTCCTTTCTTAGGAACAACGTGCACTGGACTGACCCAAGAGCTATCTGAGATGGCATAGATAACTCTTGCATCCAAGAGTTTCATGACCTCTTTCTTAACCACTTCCTTCAAGTTCGGATTCAGCCTCCTTTGATGCTCAATTGAAGCCTTTGACTCGTCCTCAAGATGAATCCTATGCATGCATAGGTCCGGTGATATACCTGAAATATCATCAAGAGAATAGCCAAGAGTTTTGCGATACTTGCGCAGCCTGCTCAGCAGTAAGGTAACCTCTACGTTGTTCAAGGAAGCATTAATGATTACTGGGAACGTGGAATTAGGACCAAGAAAACCATACCTCAGATTCGCAGGAAGTGGTTTGAGTTCCACCTTAGGAGTTTTCTCCTCGCTCCAATCTCCAAGCCCATCAGTTTGCTTAGTACTTTCGGCCAAACCTCTTTCTGGTCGCACGGTATCGATCGATACTAGGTGAGTATATCGATACTAGGTGAGTATCGATCGATACTGGCAGTGCTGTATCAAGCATCTTCGCGTATTCAGCAGCAACATCACTCGAATGGACTTCTGACTCAGCTGAACAGACCAATGCCCTCTCCAATGGGTCTTCAGGATGCATCTCCAGGAAGTACTCCTCAGCAATGTCACATAAGGTATCAACGAAGAAAGTCTGTCCATCGATGGTTGGTCTCTTCATCATCTTCTCCATGTTAAAAGTCATGACCAACTCACCAATGTTAAGAGGTATCTTCCCATTCCTGCAATCAATCAGAGCACCAGGTGTTGCTAGGAATGGCCTTCCCAAGATGAGAGGATCTCTGGGTTCCGAATCATACTCCAAGACAATGAAATCAGTTGGGATTAAGCAATTCCCAATCTTAATCAGAACATCATCGAGCAAACCTTCTGGAAGTCTAACTGAACGATCATCGAGATCCTCGTAGAAGTGAAGTCTGTCATTCCCATTCTCTTAGCAACCGAGTATGGCATGAGGTTGACACTTAAGCCAAGGTCACAAAGAGAACGCTCAAACCTGTCAGTAAAGATTGTGCAATCCAAGACAAAGCTCCCTGGATCAAGTAGTTTCGTTTGGATCATGTTGGTTAGGATTGCACTGCACTCATGAGTGATCATCAGACAACCGTCTTCAAGGTTCACATTGCTGGACACCATCTACTTGACATATCTCCTGAAAGCTGGAGAAGTTTTGATAGCATCGATGAAAGAAAGTTCAACAACCAGCTTGTCCAAAATTTCCTTGCATCTAGTGTCCTCTACCTCCTTCTTAGTCTTCCCAAGAGCTCTGGGATAAGGTATCCGTGGTATGTAGACTCTCTCTGCAACCGCTTTAGGCTTCTCCTTCGTAACCTTAAGTGCTGTATCGATTTCGGGTTCAGTATCGATCGATACAGGGGGGGTATCGATCGATACACGGGATTTTGAGTTTTCCCGTGTAAGAATTTTGACCGGTGTCGATCGATGCTGGGTAGTGTCGATCAATGCCTTGGCGATTTCAGAGTCCTCATCGTCAGACATCTCAAAATTTTTGGCAGTTTGGTATACTCTCGCTTCTGAAATGACCTCTTTACCACTTCTCAAGGTAATGACATTGATGTGTGCCCTTGGGTTCTCTCCTTTTCCTGGAAGAAAACCTTCTTGTCTTCTCGAACCTTCTGAAGCCTGAGCTACCTGAGTTTCCAGCTTCTTCTGATGAATACCAAGAGCATCGATCCTTCCACTCAGATCTTTGTACATGGCGTCCATCTTACCGTTGAAGGTCACTGTTATCTGCTGCTTTCCTTGAACCAGCTGTTTAAGCATAGTCTCAATTTTTCTTTCTGACGTTTTAGCAGGCACAAGCTCGTAAGAAGAATTCTCATAGTTCCTGGTGTAACCGCTGTTCTGGGCAGGTTTCTGGTTGAATCCTCCTTGCTGGAAGTTGTTGTTGAAGCTTCGATTGTTGTTGAATTGGTTCCTCTGTCCCTGAAAACCAGAACCACCAATGTAGTTGACATCTTCTGCTTCACCCTTGTTAAACACCTCAACATCTTCAGCAAAGTGAACGGCCTTTGTTGTCTTTCCCAGCAGAAGACTATGCATAGAATCCAGCTGAGCCTTAACTTCAGCGATCTGCGACCCATCATGATTACCAGCCAGCTTCTTGCGCTCGAAATCTGTACTCTTGGTGCTACTGCTAGATGCAAAGTTCTCAATCAACACAAAAGCGTCCTCAGGATACCTGGTGTTGAAATTACCATTGCTTGAAGCGTCCAAAGCCATCTGATACCTCCAATCTATCCCTCTGAAGAAGATACCTAGCAGCTGCACATCAGAGTATCCGTGATGTGGACAATCTCTCTGATACGATCTGAATCTCGTCCAAGCAGCCTTGAACGCCTCAGTAGGTCCTTGAGAAAATTGGGAGATTTTATTCCTCAGATCCTCAGATCGTGCATCATCGTAGAAGTTAATCAGGAAGGCCCTCTTAGTGTCCTCCCAAGTAGTCAGCGATCCATGAGGTAGCTGCCTCAGCCAGTAAGTCGCATCTCCACCTAGAGAGTAGGGGAAGAGCTTGCAGAAGAGGTAGTCGTAGGACACTCCATTACTCTTGATGCTAGTGACCAAGTCCTCGAACTTCTCCACATGATCCATAGGATGTTCATGAGGAAGACCATGAAAGAGATGATGTCCCACAAGAGTGTAGTATGCAGGTTTCAGCTCAAAGTCATTCCTCTCAAACGAAATAGGACGAATCGCTGACCGATTGGCGAAAAACTGATCAGGCATGTTGTACTCACCAATCGTTCTTCCACGATTAACCACAACATTCCTCGCGTTCCCAGCGACATTCTCAGCGACAACAGGAGCAGGTGGAATGACGATCCCCCCTCCATCTAGACGTTGTCCTTGCTCGTTGCACAATCGACCCTCTTGGTCTCTGTAAGCACCAACTGCATCACGAACCAACCCCACTTGATTGTTGTTCATCTTAGCTGATTTCTTTGCTTTTCTTTTTGTGCGTTCCACAAGTGCTAGCTGTTCCAGTGATAGATCAACTAGCGGAGTGCTCTTTTTGCTTATGGTTTCAAAATTAGGCATACACCTGAAAACAAAAACCAAGAACGTAAGTAACTGAAATATACGTCGGCTATCGACCGATACTGAAGGGTATCGATCGATACTCGAGCGATTTAGACGAATTTCTTAGCTAAAATCTAATGGCGAATTGAGTCCCCGGCAACGGCGCCAAATTTGATATGCTCAAATTAATACCCTAAAAGTACTAAAGCAGTAGTTGTAGTAAGTGTAGGGGTCGAACACAAAAACTCAAGATATTACACAATAGATTATATAGATCCAAAATACGCTAAATCAAAAGATGTAATTGAAAACAAGTATGCAATTAAAGGTGTTATAAATTCAGTTGGAGACAGATAGGCCCAGGGTTTTTCTCATGAAATCAATGAATGCAGCTAAATTAACTAACATAATTCAGATTACGCACGGTTCTTGAACTCAAATCACTAAAATATAGCTAACCAACTCTCGTTGCGAAAACTATATAAATCTAAATCCTAGAAATTTCAAATCTCTTTGCGAATCCTAAAGTCTAAATCAGCTTTAAAGTTCAGGTTTGATATGTTCACAAATCAATTAAACCAAATCTTTTTGCGAATAATCAATTTGCTCACCTAGGCTCTATCAGGTAATTAATCGCACTCTCGTGCCTAATCAATTATCCTAAGATCTAAATTCCAGATTCGTCAACCTAGAATTAGCTTTGAACACAACCTATGGTGAAGAACTAATTCAGATGGTGAATCCTATAAATTAATCAACCTAGCATTCAGAGAAAACCTTTATGAGAACCCTGAACCTAACAGGTGATCTACTCAGACATGAATATTGAAACAATAAATATGGCTGAATAAATACTCAAATAAATAATAAGAAAGAGTAACAAAGGGTTCGAAATCTTCTCTCCGACGAACAAAGTATCAGACTTGTCTCCCTCAAAAGCTCTCTCTCAAATCCAGAATAAAATAATCGTAGCCAACAAAGTGGCTGAAAATCCTAATTAAATAACCTAAACACGAATTGGGGTCTTCTTGTAAATATCAAAGTCTCCTGGGCAAGTTTTGCAATTCTTCAAACTTCATAAAAAGTCGCGGCCCGTGATCTCTCGATGGGTGTCGATCGATACCAGGGGATATCGATCGATGCTAGTCGCTCAGATCGGGCATTTAGTCATCAGACTTCAGTTTCGCTCCAGAATGCTCCAATATCTCCAATAATATTCCAAATGTGCTAAAATCTGTAAAAGACTATAAAAGACTCTATAATAGAATAAAGACTCGATAAAACGAACTTATATCATGGCTTAAATAGGGTAAAAATCATGATATATCAACTCCCCCAGACTTAACATTTGCTTGCCCTCAAGCAAACACAAGATGTTGCCTGTAAACAACAAGTTATATTGTGTGATATCCTGAGTTCTTGTGTTCGATCTCTACATATACTAACACAACTGTTTTAGTACTTATAGGGTATTAATTTGAGCATATCACATACACACAAAAAAAGAAAACAGAGCATTACATCTCCTTCATAACACAGCACTTATGTCATCTCAAATTTTATGGGTACTATTTTTTTAATTATCTATAATATTTATTTTTCCCTTTATCTCTTATTTTGTGCGGTAAAATTAATATCTATATTATAAAAAGAAGATATGTGCAAAACTAATATAAGGTTCATCATTAGAGATATGTGGTGAACTTTTACGAGAAAAAGGATAAACACATGATCTCTAAGGTCTCACTACCATCTTTAGAGATGTTAATAAAATCGAAACAACATTTCATTTTCATAACTTCTAATTTAAACCAAATAACACATTCATATAAAATTAATGTAGAGATATATTAACAACATTTCACTTTCACAATTTTTAGCTTATAATAATCAAATTCACATAATAAATTTATTTTCAATTAATATAAAACCAAAAAAATCTATAACTGTCCAAATCATATTCTCATTCACAAAAAATGCAATATACTATAATCATGTAACAGTTATAACAAATTAAAAAAATTTTAAGAAAATATCACTTAAAATAAAATAATTTTTTTTTGTTCCGTGCTGTAGCGCGGATTAAATCCTAGTTAAGTACGGTTATTAAAAAAAGATCATAATTGTGTACCCACGTAACCCTAAAAAATCATAGAATTTCGCTGTCATTTCCTCCCTAACCGTCCAACCTCCCCACATAGAACACTAAAAAGATAAGTCCAAATCTTAAATAAATAGAGAGATATCGATAGATATGAGGCAGCAAATCCCACAAAATCCATCTAATGGTGTTTGTTGATCAGCGGAAACAACGTATCAATTTATATCGAATGTGATCATATGTATTAGGGTCGGGCATTTCGGTTTAATTTCGGGTTCGGTTCGGTTCGGTTGATTCGGGTTGAATAAAACTCTAGCCGAACTCAACCGAAATAAGTTTGGTTCGGTTTGTATTCGGTTTGGGTTTAGTTCGGTTCGGTTGTAATTTGGTTTGGTTTTAGTTTGGTTTTAAAAAATCAACTTATAAAAACAAGAATCCTAACGAAACATAAACAAAACGAAACCATAAAAAAAAAATTATTCCCTTAAAATCTAAAACCAAACTGAAATTATCCCACTTAATCAAAATAAAATAAAAAATAAAAAATTAATTGCTTCGTCTCTTCCATGCCATTAAAATTAACTTGCAACAAATTAATAATTTAAATATAAGTTAATTATACAAGCCAATGTTTAATCATCTGTTATATGAACCCCATATATGTGTTTATATTTTTAATATTAGTAATTAACTAATTAACAAAAAAACACATTTGTTTATTGATTCGGTTCGGTTTTAAACCGAACCAAACCGAACCGTTTGGATTGAGAAAAACTTCAACCGATTGGGTTTTTTCAGTTGTTAAAATATAACCCTCTCAACTCTTTGCATTATATAAATTTAAGAAATCTTTCTACTTTTAAAATCAACCAAGAGTGTTAAAATATTTCGGAACAACATTTCATTTTTTGTTCTGCATCTTATTACAAGTAATCGCGTTTTCTGAATTGCGTTTCTTTATCACAAATCTTCAGTTTACATCGCGTTTTCTCACTAACATTTTTGTTCATTCACACTCTTGGGATAAATATCATCTCTTAATTTAAATGAATCTCTTAGCACTACATGTAGTTAGATGGTCTTATGGGCCGACGTAAGAAGTATTTGGGCATGCGCTATAGTGTTCCAAATAACTTGATGGGCAAGGCCATCGGACTCCAATTCCTCGTTACTTGACGATGTGGACACATCACAGGATATGAAATCAATTAGGGACGGAGTGGTCAGACGAACCCAGTGGCAACTATTGAAAGGCTAGCCCTCATCTAACAAAAATGGTGGTTCTAGGCAATAATAAAAAATGTGGTTCTTTGTAAATTATAAATTTTGCAGTAAAAAAAACCCTCCTTGCATTTATGAAAAATACAACAAATCCGGAAAAAAACCCACCAAATTCGGAAAAAAAAATACTATTTCTAAAAAATAACACTCTTTGCATTTTTTCTTACAAAATTTCTGAAACTATATATATATATATATATTTTGGTGGCCCTTATAGATAACTATGTGACACAAACCAATTGTTTTTAGTGTTTTTTTTACGCCACCAATTGTTTTTTAGTTTTTTTTTTGTCATCATTTTGGGCCACAACAAGCCGGCCCAATAATCAAATAACCCCACACATGGAGGACATGTGGAGTCGAACTCGACACCGGTAAAATGGCAGCAGAGGTGTGGCAACCACTTGCCCACTTGCTCCTTCTTTTTTTAGTTATTTTCTTATATTTTAAATAAAAACATGAGCTAAATTTTGTGTCTTACAAACTATTAACATAAGACTAAATATGTGGCCCATCAAAAACTAAAAAGAGGTGGTGTGACCCTAGACCATGACCTAGCTCGCATGCCCTATGGGCCGGGTCTGATGCCACCTTTCCTAAACATGTACTCGTGTCATGTTATCTAGAGAGGATGACATTAGAAAATGGGTGGTCAAATAACAGAAAAATTGGACAGCCAGACAACCAACTAGCTTAGACAACCAGGTAAACACACAACCCGGATCCCAGTATTAAAGACCTATGCCAGATATGTATTTTCATCTTTAAGGACGCAAAAACTCTTGAAAGAGATTAAGATTCTACCCAATATCATATTCAAACTTATATATTAAAATTTGTTCAACAAGTCAAATGCTATCTTCAACATGTGAAAGGTACTACTCTTTGTGCATATGGATGTCTATATAACGGCTAGTTAATTGGCCATTGACTAACAAGATTAGATTTTTAGTTAACAAACCGAGTTTGGATACAAAAGTTACAATTGGCCAAGTCCTGTAAATGCACCCCCAGCATGTACTTTTTCAATTAGTATATTAATATGTTTTGTTTACTGGATTGACATCATCGCTAGGCTATCCCAACTTAGGTCACATGTATTTGATCCCAAACTGTTTGTCTCTTGTTTTTTCAACACAAAACTATTAAATTCTCTAAAATTTGACAAAACAGGGAACGAGTTTAATAACCATGCGATTTTAAATAAAGGTAATACACAAATCATGAACTTACACACACATAAAACACACAAATTTCTCCACTAAACATAAACCCAAGGTAATACTCAAAACACACGAATTTCTTCACTAAACAATATAAACCCATCTCACTGAATATCATTATCCCTTTATTCTTTTTCAATTATGTGATTGTTTTTTTGTGGGTCATCGTGATCCAAATAGACAATATCTGATCAGAGAGGAGGGGACCGGTCACTGAATAAGCGAGCAAGAACATTGTTTTCAAGAACCGCTAAGGCTTCAGAGGAATTGATGCACATAGGTGTCTTGTATTGAGATGACGAAGCACCGAGAGAGATGAAGAACTCCATGAGAGAATTGAATGTTCCTTGTTGCACTACCCTTATCTCTAGAGCTCCAATAGATCCATCTCTTTTCCTAAGCTTTCGATAAGTATCATTAAATGATTCCTCCATTGCACAACAACATTCCACCATTACCTTGTTATCAATTTCAACAGTGTCATTAATGTTTTTGGCTTTGAGTTCCAAATAAAAAACGTAGTGACCTGGAAGAGTGGAGATATCAGCATAAGATGTGAATCCCATCAATAATAGATCTGAACATTTAAGAAAGACTGTTGCATGATTCAACGCCTTCAAAATGTCTTCTTCAGTTGTCGCTTCCACGTTGACGCTTAGAAACATATTTTTCCTGCGTACGAACCTAAATTGAGGTGCTCTATTGTAGAATCCAGTCACTTGTAGAATATCTCCCATTCTATATCTGTGTAAACCTAATAACAACAATCAAAGAAAAAAGTTAATTCTTTATTATTTGAGAGAAAGTATATACTCTATGGATATCATACATATATATGTAACTCACCGAAGTAATTTGTGACCAAGGTCTCATAGTAGGACCCAATCTTGACATTCGCAAGATCAACAATTTCACCGTTGTTTCCTTCATCAGCAAGTAGGAACTCAAAGTAGGACATGGTGGGCATAAAAGTATAGGATACATCTTGTGGTTCGCATAAGGGATTCACATTTACCCCAAACATTGTTTCAGAAGACGCGTAGCTCGGGGAGATCAAAGGTACTTTGTTGGAGTAAAACTCTAACATTGGAATGTATTGAGCATTTTGTCCTGTAACAGTGCTTTGAATGTATTTTGCTTTAGGCCAAAGACGTGTGATTATACCGTTCCAAGGTTTTTTTTGGCATTCTTCTTCAATAAGATCTGCCAATTCGGAATTATCTCCTCCTAGAATGTTGGTAACAGCGTTTCTGCAACTAAGATCGGTGATCCACTCGCTAACATGGCCAGACCGGATATTACTACAAATTTCTTTCCAGTAATTCTCGAGAAAAGTGATTGCTCCAACTAAAGAAGAAGCAAAGGTAGCAGCAACACTTACGACTTCGTCTCTCTGAACAAGACCACAAAGAAGATGGCAGTACATAGCCTGCTTGTTATCTGGACACAAGGTCACTTCGTCAGGGCTTGTAAAACAATTTGAAGTCCGGTTCTTGAAACAGTCATGTAATAAGTAGCTCGTAATTGCGGGAGAAACTGGCAAACCAGAGGGGGTTGTTCTCATAAATTGCGCCTGGGCGAACAAAAACGTTACCGCCTTTCCTTTTTGGACACCCTCGATATGCCTACATGCATATCATAATCAAAGGGATGAATCCTTGTGTTCAAAGTTACACAAAGAAGGTTATATATATATATATATATAGGAGTTACTTTGATATAATGAATGAGCGTAAAGCCAGGAGGAATGTCATGTCCTCAAAGAACTTGTTGTTTACAGGCAACATCTTGTGGATCCCTCCAGAGGTTCCAGAGCTAAACACACCAAAGATTTCACAAGCAATTGAGTTTATATATATAATAACTAGTTGATCCATCAATCATATGATAAATTTGCTTTCTAGACTTTCTTGTTTTTGATAATTTTTTTTTTGTTTAAATTCTTTTTTTTTTTGATAAAATTCTTTTTGATAGAATTTTTTTTGATACATTTGCTTTCTAGAATTGGATAAAGAATACCTCATGAGAAATCCAGTAATGGGTTTTCCCGACAAGACATCTGAAGGTTCTCCATTCGCGATACGTTCGATATAAGGCCTAACATCATCGTAGCTCACGACCGGTACGTTCTTCTTGAATAACTCTTTATCATAGCTTCCATGGAGGTAGCCTCGGAGATACTCTGTGTTGGCATTAAGTGTGAGAATCTCCCTCAGTACATCGTCTTGTATTTGCTTCACATTTGAAGTTAACTTCACTAGATCCATCAGACCGGAGGTTAGATCGTTACCTTTGATTTTGATATCTAAATCACCTCAGATCAAAAGGTTTATTAATAGAAAGACAAATTTCAAGCAGCGTGGAAAACGATTTTATTTGTTTAATAGATTGGTGATACCGAACTTTACAAATAATTTGATACCTAACTTTACAAATAATTTGGAATGGATAAGAAAGGATCTTATCTTCTGAGCTGTCTTGTAATTGTGGCCAGTAATCGCCAGTATTTGTGTTGGTGCAGTAATTTGTGGCCACTTTGAAAAACATGCGAGACAATATTCATTGTGGCCAGTAATCGCCACATCTTACAATTTGCTGCCTAGTTAGAGTTTTTGTTCCTCACGATTCTCGTCCCCAGACCGGAGCATCCTAAGAGATCCCTTGATATTTTCTTGTAGCCATTAATTTATGAGTTGAAAATGTTATGGAAAGATGGTGTTCAAACATTCAATGTTTCTCTCCAACAGAATTTTACGATGCGTGTGGTACTTATGTGGACAATAAGTGATTTTCCAGCATATGGTATGCTATCTGGATGGTCGACTCATGGAAGGTTGATGTGTTCGTATTGTCAAGATAATACTGATGTGTTCCGAATAAAGCACGACCGAAAGACTTCTTGGTTCGATTGTCATCGTCGATTTCTACCGCATGATCATCCATATCGCCGGAGCACGACATTGTTTAGGAAGAACAAAAAAAATATTTGATGGTCCACCTCATGAGCTAGATGAGAATTACATAATCACTCAGTTGAGAGATTTTGGTACTGAGAAGACGGTTTCATGTGGTGATAATTAGGACTTGGAATTCGATTAGTTCGGGTTTTTCGGTTAGTTTGGTTTTTCGGGTAATTCGGGTAATAGATTTTCAACCGAAAATAACCGAATAAAATATCGATTCGGTTCGGGAGAAATTCGGTTATTTTTTTTATGCCGATAATAACCAAAATTATTGGTAAATTCAGTTTAATTCGGATAGTTTCGGTTAGTTTCAGTTATTTTCGATTATGTTTGGTTATTACTAATAACCATGCCGACAAAGCATCTCTCGGCGGGTTGATGTTTAGAGTCTCTTTGCTTGCAAGTAAAATCTAAATTCATCAAACATGCCGACAAATTTGGACAGTGTTATAAACTGGGGAAATTTTTTTTATTGATTCTCCTGCATAGTCGAGAATGAAAATGGAAACAAAGATGTAAAATGGATTAGGAACATCTTGACAAAACAAAGACTGTTATTATCTTTTCTCAATTTGAAACAAACATAAACTAAAAGGCCTTACATCATCTAAAATTCAGCATCACTCAAGTCGCTTCGTATTTGGGATCAGCGGCTACGTAATGATAATCAATTACCAAAGCGAAGATGAAGATGCCAAGGAAATTGACTATAAATCCCAAGTTTTGATCATCGATAATCTGCACCAACACAAACACCATTTGAGTTTCCACCCAAAAAAAAAAATACAACTCTTTTATGTAAGAGTAATGGAAAATTTGCCTATGATACATTCTGGGAGAAAACGGCCGATTAGTACCCGAACATTTCCAACTGGTACCGATTTATACCCAAATAATTTTGGTGTGCAAATCCATATCCGAACTCCTGGAAATTTGAATATCACAACTCGAACAATTTTTTTTCGGCCAAACCATGCATTGACCAAATTTCCGTTAGTCAACCCCGTTAAAATTTAAACGGTGGTGAGTCAGCTAACACGTCGGTTTCCCTGTTGGAACAGAAGTGCTAAACGATGTCGTTTGGATTGAAGCAAAAAAAAAATATAATTACAGAACGACGTCGTTTTGAGTGAAGCAATGATTAAAAAAAAATACATATGAAGACATTAGAGCTATCTCATGGTCCTAAATTTACTTTGACTGATTACAATGACGCATAAGCAAGGCTTGCATTTGTTCATTCTTTTAACAAACTCAGTCAAAGTGCTAACCTATAGTTTTGCGGATTCTCGTCCCAAAACCCGACCCAAACCGGATCGACCCGAAACCACCTAGAGATAATGGATCGACTCAGCTTCGTTATCCCTCCCGAAGAAGTAGAATCCGCTGCGAAACGACTTGGCGTCTCCGTCCTCCAGCTCCTTGGCAACACGAAAAGGAGTTTTTTTATGCCTTCACGAGTGACATCCTCACCAAGACCTTGTAATAGAACTCTCACAGCTTCTTGTATCGCTATGGTCTCTGGTCGCTTCTCGAAAGCAAGCGCAATGCAACCATTTTTCATCATATTCCCCACCTCCACATTTAAACGCCATTCATCTAATGTGCTCATTGACAACTAATACCACAACAAACCCATATCTCCAATCAGAGCACCACTTAAAATCCGAATCGAAGCTCTTCGGATTCAATTATAAAAAAATAGAAAAACAAAAGCAAACCGATTTGATAATCTGTACAACTGGTTCTTTTTATTCCGCAAGCCCATATTTAGAATAGACACCAAAGTGATCGAAACGTGACGAAAATCGTCAAAACCAGCAGAGAATAACGAACGGTCACATAGATTCTGATCGTTATTCCAATCTGAAATGCACGGCTCTAGCGGCGGCAAACAGATTGTATTCGCCGTACAGTCAGTGTTCTTCCCCAAACTCGACGAAGAAGACTGTATTTTTTTCTAATCTTTGCTTTACTCAAAACGACGACGTTCTGTATATATATATTTTTTTGCTTCAATCCAAACGACGTCGTTTAGCACTTCTGTTCCAACTGGAAACCGACGTGTCATCTGACTTACCACCGTTTAAATTTTAACGGGGTTGACTAACGGAAATTTGGTCAATGCACGTTTTCGTCGAAAAAAAATTGTTCGGGTTGTGATATTCAAATTTCCATGAGTTCGGGTATGGATTTGCACACCAAAATTATTTGGGTATGAATCGGTACCAGTTGGAATTATTCGGGTAATCGGCCGTTTTTCCTACATTCTGGAATGCAAGAGTTTCAAGACGATGTTCGCTATTTCTCAATTACTAATCTAAATTATCATGGACATCGCTTCACTTGGTGTAACAAGAAGGATGAGTGACTCATTTGTAAGAAGCTAGACAGAGTGCGGGTAAATGACATATGGCTGGATCAATTTCCTAATTCCTATAATGTTTTTGAGTTGGGTGGATGTTCGGATCATCTTATAGGAAGAGTGTCGATGGATGCAGAAGCTCTGAGAGGGCAGAAGCCTTTTAAGTTCACCAACATCCTGGCCAATCTTCATTAGTTTCTCTTGGTGGTAGGGGAGTATTGGGAAACAACTGACCCTTTATTCATCTTAACATCCATGCTGTTTCGATTTTCAAAAAAGTTAAAGGCTTTAAAACCTTTACTTCGAAGACTCGGGAAAGAAAATCTAGGGGATCTTCTGCGAAGAACTCGAGAGGCTCATGGAGATCTGTGTAACAAGCAAGCTGCGACTTTGCTAAATCCAACACAGCAACTAACTGAAGAATAAGCGGTAACTTTTAATAAATGGCAACACTTGGCTAAACTTGAAGAAAATTTTCTTCGCCAAAAATCAAAGATACATTGGCTAAACGTGGGAGATAAAAACAATGTGTTTCCCACAAGTCAGCTCAAATCTGACAGGCCAGAAACTCAATTCATGAAGTTAAAGGGCCAAATGGAGAAATCTTTTAGAAGTGTGGATGAGATAAAAGGGAAAGCGGATGATTATGTGGGAATGTCTGTTGATGAGATGCACAAGCTAATGGAGTTTTAGATGCTCAGAATCGTAGAAGGAGCATCTTGCTGGTGAAGTCATGGATGATGAGATACGAAAGGTATTATTCTTGATGCCAAACAATAAATCCCCGGGTCCAGACGGGTTCACATGTGAGCGTGGAGTATCATTGGAGAGAATTTTATTGCTGCAATAAAATATTTTTTCATCAAAGGTTTTCTCTCAAAATGACTTAATTCCACCATTTTGGCTCTGATTCATAAGATAGAAGAGGCCTTGGCAATGAAGGATTATCGCCCCATCTCTTGTTGCAATGTGATATACAAGGTAATATCGAATATTATTGCAAATCAATTGAAAAGAATATTGCCTAGCTTTAAATATTAAAATCAATCGGTCTTTGTGAAGGAGAGATTATTAATGGAGAATGTCTTATTAGCCTCAGAGCTTGTAAATGACTATCATAAGGACTCTATCTCATCTAAATGTGCGATGAAGATTGATATTTCCAAAGCTTTTAATTCAGTCCAATGGAGTTTTTTTCTGAATATATTTGAATTGTTAAATTTCCCGGAAAAGTTCATACATTGGATTAATCTATGTGTCTCATCAGCTTAATTCGTTCTCAGTCCAAGTTAATGGAGAGTTGACGGGATTTTTTTGAAATGAGAAAGGTTTACGACAAGGATGTTCTCTATCTCCATATATGTTTGTCATGTGTATGAATGTGCTCTCGAAGATGATTGACAATGTTGCGAGAGAACGAAAGATTGGGTACCATCCTAAGAGCAAAAATATTCAACTAACGCATATAGGGGTGGGCAAATAATAATTCATGATGGGACTTTGTGGAAATGGAAACGGGACGAGACTTTGGGAATTGAAATAGTTGTCCCATTAGTATCCCATTTAAATTTTGGGACTAGACGGGAACGGAATGGGACATGACGCGAAGGGAACATGAATTCCCAAAAAATTTAAAAACATGACAAATTGACAATCATAATTCGTAAAAGTCTAAACATATTCGTCCAACTTAATAATTAAAAAATTTAAAGTTAAAGAAAAACCAACATAATCAATTAACACAAAACCATAATAAAATTAAAATAAGTTTAGCATTCTCAACGGTGTCGAGGTTTGAAATTTGGAAAGATTTCAAAATCATGTTTATGTAAGACAAAACTAAAATTTTAATACTTTTGGTGACATACTAATATACTAAAAGAATTAGGAAATTAAATCCTATTATTTCTAATTTTGTAGCATATATTCAATTATATATAATATTATGTAGTTAATATATAATTTGTCTCAGATGGGACTTCGAGAATTCCCGTTCTCATCCCGTCCCGTTTCCAAACAGAAATCCATAGTTTGTACCATACACTACAAGAAAACAAGCTATTTCAGACGGTCATAACCGTTTGAAATACGTTGGAAACATACATTCCATACCGATTTACGATGGATTTGAATCGTCGGGACTATCTCATCGAAAATCAAAATCCGTCGGGAATTCCTCGTGAATTTCCAACGTCTCGAGGGGCAAAATATCCTACAGATTTCTGAGGACCAGATATACGTCGGGAATATCCCGACGGATTTTTGAAGGCCAAAATGCCCGACGGTTTTTCGAGGGCATGTCATATGCCTAGAATATTCCCGACGGATTTTTGAGGAAAAAACTCTCGACGGATTTCCGAGAGAAATATTTTCGAGAGAAATATTTCCGACGGATTCCCGAGGGAAATATTTCCGACGGATTTCCGAGGGAAATATTACTGACGGATTTCCGAAGAATAAAAAAAATAATTGATTTTATATAAAATATATAAATTTAATTTATTTATTAAATAATTCTAAAAAACGAAAATGAAAAATTAAATAATATTTAAAATTCTTATAAACTTAAATAATTATTAAAGGTTTTTGAAATTTTGGAAATTGTAACAAAATTACAAAAAATGAAATCATACTAAATTAGGAAATTTCGATTTCATGAAATCTGCCCTGGACGTTCTCTTTGCTTCCTCAGCGTTGAGCTCGTCCTCTTTGCTTCCTCAGCGCTGAGCTCGTCCTCCAAAGATGTTACTATCTCCTTGAGATATGCGTTATGTCGGATCACGTCTTGATCCTACACGAAACCAGCCGAAGAAGTTGCGCCGTCGCTACACCCAACCTTACCTAACCCTCCTGATGGCCTTTTTTAAGGGGTATCTCCTACAAAAAAAACAATAAAAAATATTAGAACATAACAAATAATTAAAAAAAAATAAAAAAATTAAAAAAATACATAACAAATAATTATCTAAATTTAAATTATAATATATAGTTAAATGATTACCTAAAATACCAGGCGGTTGATTTCTACCCGAGGGAGGTCACTAGAATCGTTGCAGCCATCCTGAGATTGCTGGGTCAAGATGGCGTCCTTCTTCTTGGTCACCTTGTCGATGATCTCGCTGATGACATGATCCTGAACCTTTTTGGTTTTCTTGTTGGTGTACATCCTCTCCATCAATCGCAGGTGATTCGGAGGTTCGCCGTCTTCTTGTGTTTAGAAAATAAATAAAATCTTTAGTTAGTAATAAATATATTGACAAAAAATATTGAAAACAACTTAAAATATAATTTTTTTGGTACTTTTGAAACTGGTTGAACCGTTGTTGTGAACATACATCCCATTCCCATTTCGCAGGCTCTTCCGATTTCCGGAGTTAGTCACCGAGAGAGCTTCAGTGTCGGGGGATTCCCAGTACGGGATGAAATCCAGCCAAACAGACACGTTCAAGCCTTTTGGCTTATCTTTCCCCGGTCTCCAGTTATCGTGTCGGTGGACTTCAATTAAATTCTTGCTACGTAAAGAAAAAAATATATTCGAAACGTAAAAGAAATCTAAAAATATTGAAAAAATTAAATAAATAAAAACTTTAACGCAAACGTGCGAAACCAAACTATTTTTTCCTCCGACGGAATTTTCAAAAATCTACAGTAAGGTTTGTTGAGGATGGATTGCAACATCTTCAAAATGGAGTTGCTAATGCCATTTTCGGATATTCCGAACCTAAAAAAACGATGATTAAGAATTTTTTTAAAATAAATTAATTTTAATATGAAGGCAAATTTATTTTACCATGTAGATCCTAGAAGGCTGAGTGTCGGATCAAGAAATTTGAGTAATTCTCGTCCCGGTTATTCGACTCGCTCCTCAATACGAATTAGCGGACGCGGAGTTTCATTGTGGGTATCCATGACAGTAGGAGGAACATGAGTCGGACTCAGTGTGCTGGAAGAGCTATTTGGTTGCTGATGCGCGCCACGTCCCATACGTTAACTCCCGTAAGACTTACATCAATAAAAAAACATGGCTAATTAAATTTAAATATATGCATCATAATATATAAAAAATCTTACAAAAATACAAAAAAATACTATAAAAATTAGAAAAAGCAATACCGAGTTTGTATATATGATTACCAATAACACGTTTTTATAGAAACATATCTATATAAAATAAAAAACTTTTTTTATACAAAAATATATTTCTTAAAAATAAAAAACGTTTTACATATGCAAAATACGTTTTAAAAAATGAAATTATTATAAAAATTAGAAAAAGCAATAAAATTTTTGTATATATGATTACCAATAAAAAATTTTTATAGAAAAATACTTATAAAAAATTTTAAAACGTTTTTTTAATAGAAAAGTGTTTAAAAAAATTAAAGAAATTATCAAACCTATAACAAAACCTTTTTTTGCTAACTAAATTTTTTTTTCACAAAATCTTACCTGATAGAAAATAATTTTAGTTAGATAGAAAAAACAAAATCCACCATCAAATCTATATAAATCTACAATCTAAACAATCTAACCACTAAAACTCTCTAATCTAACAACCTATTATACCAATATTACATAGCCTAAACAAATTTAACCACAAATTCACTAAGAATCTCACAATAATCTAAAAATAGGAAAGAGATGAAGAAACTTACATGAGGAAACTTGGAGAGAAAGAGTCGCCGGCGGCGTAAAGAGGAGAGAGTCGGTGGTGTGGAGGAGGAGAGAGTCGGCGGAAAAGAAGAATCGGCGAGGAGGAGAAGAAGATAGAGAGAATGGGGAAGTGAAGAGAAAATTAGGTTATCTAAATATATAACTCAACTTCCGACATATATTTTATTGGGGATCCGTCGAGAACCAATTATACGATATGTACAAGTTCCGTAATTTAAGACTTTTTTTTTGTTAAAGATTTAAATGCAAAGTCGTCCCATGTTTAGCAAGCAGACAAACACAGATCAGTTTAATAGTTGTCTCGATCCCTCTCTCCTTAATTTCATTTCTCGAAGACTCTCTATATATTAATAATAATTTCACTACATTATAAACTTAACTTCATATAAAGTAAAGAGTTATGATTCTATGATAAATAGATTATATAAATTTGTTTAAATGATAAATTAATATATAATTAAAATAAGTTATAATATTAGATAGAAACATGTAGGATAACCGGATCCATATCTGATTTTCCTAAATCCAAAAATATATTTTGGAATCTGGATTTTTTAATATCCGCGAATATCCAAATCTATTCCAAAACTGTTAGGGGGGGCTATTGGTTCTTGCATTTTAATGGATTTGGAAATCCAAATCAAATCAAGTGTTATTGGTTCTATAATTTTGAAATCCATATTCAAATCTTGTGTTATTGGTTCTATGATTTTAAAATCCATGTTAAAATCAAGTGTTATTCAATAGTAAGGATTTTCATAAGGATTTGATTTAAATTTGGATTTGAATGGATTTACAAGTGTTTTTAAGAGTAAAATACAAATGAGCAAATATCGAGTGAAACCTTGTTATTTGGTTGGATTTGGATTTACAAGTGTTTTCTTTTTCAAGATAAAACTACTACGTATAATTAAAAATAGAAAGACACCTATCAATTAATGTGTAGAAGAAGAGACAAAAAATAACTACACGTAACATTAAGCTACTACATGTTACAAAGCTAGTTTTTAAGGTGGATACGTAACATCTACTACATGCAATGGAAACGAGGCTAGCTAGTTTCTAAGTGGAGGTTCAAAACACTGCCCGTGAGAGGATTATTGTCAAGGAGTTCATTTCGGTACAAGCTTCTTCTGCACCTTCTTTTTGAATGATTGGATCATCAACATTGTTAAGAGGATTAGTTCTCCGTCGTTTTCTTAAAGGGAGTATTTTCAAAGTATTATTTGAACCGCTGCAAAAAAAAGATGATTGTGTTTCATAATTTTCCTCGACATTCATGAAAAACTCTTCACCAAAATTTGTTTGTTCCTTTTCCGTTTCCATAAATCTACCTTTTTGAGCATCAGTAGTATCGCCCAATCCAATCGCACTCCTACCTGACGCTACATTCTTTTCAAATATCACTTTGAGATCATCAAACTCTTCAAAAGTTTCATCACAAATTTTTTTATAGTTCGGATGTGCCTAAAATACGATAAAAAATATCGTACTTGCATGTGCTGGTTTATAACATTTTTCGAAAGTACTGTCGAACAGATAATTTTCCTGAAGAAACAAATTTTGATGAAGAAGAAGAAGAAGATCTTGAAGAAGTTAATAATAATGATGAAGAATTCTTGGAACCCAGGATCAAGAAAGAGAACATGCCAACCAATTGAGAGCAATAATTGCAATATATATGTGGATATATTCTATACTTTAGGAGAATACTAGATGATTAGTGAAAGAAAAAGAACGAATTTTTTTTTGGTTTGTTTTTTTTTTAATTTTCTTATAATACTAAATTCTTGTAAATCTATTTGGTTTATTTACAATAATCCATTTATTTGATTTTGAAATCCAATTATTTAATTTTGAAATCCAATTATTTAACTTTGAAATCCACTTCTCTGATTTTAAAATCAATGGATTCATTAAGATTTCTAAATCTGAAAAATCTATTAAAATACAAGAACCAATAACCCCCACTTAAAAAGACAAAAACATTACAATAATATAAATTCTACAAAAATGTAAACATTAAATCATAAAATAAAATTTAACATAAATATTATATACACTTCATCTTATTTTATAACTTTATTCGGATATAAAAAACATGTAACTGGTTTCTCATGGCATCTTAATCTTATTGGACAAGACTCTAATTGTAGAATTTAGTGTTAATAATTTATGTATATTTGTTTATTAATAAAATCAAGAATGTTGTGATATATAATTTAAAACAAACAATAAAGATTAGTTCCAAAACAAATGTATAAAAATATTTAAAAACTCTCTTAAAATATTTGTAATTAAAAAACCAGAATTATTGAGTAGTCGTTATTTTGGATAAACTTTTAGAATTTGTCAATTAATTTCAAGTGGGTTATAGGAAGAAAAAATATACGTTTTGATGGCTAGAAATCGGTGTTTAAGCATGCGAACAACGATTCGTTCAACAAAGGAATACTCGCAAGAGCTTCTACAAGCTCGAGTTGCAACTCCAATCTTTTGATGTGTATGTAAGAATGCATGTTATGATATGAAAATTGTAGTATTCCAAAATGATAACATGTTCAAGCCAATCATTGGGAGGACGAATGGGAGAAGTCCTCCCGAAAGCTCTCCAACACGGAAGTCAGAAAGTAGTTAGGTTAAATCATACCAAAATATGGTATGTAGTTCAATTTATCGCATTGATAAGTGAGAGATATAGAGCGTGAAATTCTTATAAAAAGAGATAGATAGTGAGATAAAGTGAGAGAGAGAGATTATGAGTGCATCTTGGAAACATGTTAGATTATTTCATAATGAGATTGATGTAGATGAATGGAAATTCTTTGGTTAAATCAAACAAAAATGTGCTATGTAGCTCAATTTATCGCGTTCATAAATGATAGACATATAGTGAGATTCTTATAAAAAAAAGTGATAGAGAGTGAGAGAAAGATTATGAGTGCATCTTGAAAACATGTTAGATGATTCCAAAATGAGATTGATGTAGATGAATGAAAATTTGACCCATATTTCAAAAGAGAAAATTATATATATATATCAATTATTCTCTAACGTAGGTTTTGAATAGTATTTATTATATGTTTAAAAAAAAAATTATTTTATTGAATATATATATAAACTCATCAAATACTAGATATACTAAATTAATTATTATTAAAAATTATTTTTATAAAATACTAAATTTAATTAAAAGTTTTGCTATTATCATATCTTTTTAACTATATCGATAAATAAATATATAATATACTGCGCGAATCGCGGATAACCTACTAGTTAACAATAAAATATAATGGTTTAGTGCATGAAAACTAATGACAGTCCAAAAGATAGAAAAAATCATCTTTCTATAGGTCTCGAGATTAGTTTTAGTAAAGATTTTTTCGGTTGTAACAAAAAAAAGAATGGTGCATACATAAAAGTTTCGATTTGCACCAAAAAAAAAAGCCTCGCATTTCATATCACCCTTTCATATACTAAATCTATTCGAGCGAATCGATTACTTTTTACCTGAATTTTTGTAATGTTTTCACATTTTTTACGTGTTTGACTCCATACTACATTTATATTTTTGTCTTAAAACACTTTTTATCATTATAAAATCGTTTGACTCCAAACTATATTTTTAATTAGTAACATACTAGGATTTTTACGTGTTTGACTCCAAACTATATTTTAAATTAGTAACATACTAGGATTCAACCCGCGCTAGTTATATAGTGCAGAATTATTATTTTAAAAAAAAACAAAGTTCATTTTATTTGTAATGGTATTTCATGTAATAACTTACAAAACAAAGTTTATTTTCAAAAATATTTTCTTAAATAATATTATAAAGATATTATGCAGATTTGAATTCACTTGATAATATAGACACCAGAGACGACATTAACGTAAACCAATAAACTACATTTCAACTACTTTGATGCATTCATAATTTTTTTAAAAAAAATTCCTCTTCCTTTTTTTCCTTATGTAATAATGATTTAAGGAATCGAATTGCATGTGGTCTCGTTCCTGATAATTAGACTTTCTTGTCTCCATGCGGAAATAATAAAAAAAGTATAAGTTTAACTCTAATATTATATCATCTGGCAATATGCTAGCTATATAACTTAATTAGTCCTCTTAATTTTACTACTTCTAAGTCTCATTTTCTCAATACGTTGTTCCAATCTTCTGATAGTGGCCATGGAAAAGATGCTCTCTATATGTATTATGGAAAATTTCCAGTGTAAATCTATCCGCAGATTATATTTTACCAATCCAACATATAATTGTTTTTTTTCAACATATAATTGTTTACCTACAATGAAATCAAACACCCATATTCGAATATTTGTTTTCAATACCTTGAAATTACAGAATTTAACCCAAAAATACCTTAAAATTACAGCCTAAATTTCAACCCAAAATTAAATCACAGTCGGGCAAAACAAAAGAGAGGGATTATTATCATAAATAGCACAATAGCAAGTTTTGGTTTCAAAAATAATAACCATTTTTAAACTAACACAAATTCAATCAAAATGACAAAATCTTTTCCTAAAGGAGAAATTAAGTACTTTTTACTTATGTTACAACTTGATAGTTGTTAAAAATTAAGTATGTTTATAAAGAGATCATAATTGTGTACCCACGTAACCCTAAAAATTCATATAATTTCGCTGTCATTTCGTCCAGTGCTGCGCCTACTAATTTGGTGGCTTAAAGCAAATTTGTCAAATGTGGCCCAATTTTTTATTATATAAATTTTTTTTTTTACATATAATTAAGTAAGCCAGTCGAACCTTGACACTCTACTAGTGATATAGAACAAAAAAACACTACAGCAACAAAAAAATCTCTAATAATGTGGTCTTTTAAATTATGTTATTAAGATGTGGCGTAAAGCATAAGCTTGTCATGCCTTATGCAAGGGACGAACCTGATTTCCTCACTAACCCTCCAACCTCCCCACACATAACACTAAAAAGATAAGTCCAAATCTTAAATAAATAGAGAGATATCGATAGATATGAGGCAGTAAATCCCACAAAATCCATCTAATGGTGTTTGTTGATCAGCTGAAACAACGTAGCAATTTATATCGAATGTGATATGTACACATGCAAAAACAACAAAATCAGACCACGTATAAGATTAGGATCAATTACTTAACATATATTCAAAATTCCGTTTCCAAAAAGTTCAGTACACTCTGAGTGCTACCATATCATTATATATGGTTCTATATGATCATCTAGATGTATTAGGTTTGTCAATATATAATTAAGCCTAAGACTCTCGTCTAATCTGTTTTGATATACGATATACCCGGATCTTTTAAAATAGATGAAAATTGGTATATGCAAACAGTAGTCTTGTGGCTTTGAATCTCAACTGGTCCGTGTTCTGAGATTTCATAATGGCGAATTTATTGACATATCCATTACATTGGTTGATATATATATATGGATTCTTAAAAATCTCATTCATAAAACTCAAATTTCAAAATATTATTGGATTTTTTCAGTTAATAAAATATAACCCTCTTAACTCTTTGCATTATATAAATTTAAGAAATCTTTCTACTTTTAAAATCAACAAATTTTTTTTTTTGACGTCAAAAGCTCTATATATTATTAAGATGATTCGAATAGGGTGGCCTCGGAGGCCATCCAGATTGGAATCATAGAGTCTACATGGGAAAATACAATACCTCGGGTTCGAACCCCTTTTGCAAGGGTATCGGCACAGACATTGAGAACACGAGGAATAAAGGAAATATCAAAATAAACAAAAGTAGATTGTAAATGATTAAACTCATCAATTTCCGAGGCCAGAGCAGGCCATTCTTCTTCTTCATTGATCACTTTAACTATCTGTAGGCAATCTGATTCAAAATGCATCACTAGTAATCCTAACTGCAAGGCGGTCTTCATGGCCCATAATAAGGTATTAAATTCGGCATGAAGGGGGGATAAAGTTTTTTCCTTCGCAAAGGCGCCGAAAGTTATTCGTCCGCTCTCTAGCTCAATTACACAACCACCCCCAAACAGGGCATCATCGGATGCCCATGAGGCATCTATTTGGCATCGAGGTCTTGGGCAACTTCTCTCAACTCCTTGGGGTGAGGTCGGTGGGGTGACGCTTTCTTCCCCTATTTGCGAGGCCATTTGTGCAACATTCCAATTTTCTGCTTCATGGATGGCGAGTTGAAGAGTGTCGACGGGGGAGACATCCTTGCCATTAAAGGCTTTTTCATTTCTGGCCTTCCAGATATACCAGATTATCCACGGGAAAGCCTCTAGATATTTTTCCATTACGCCTCCCTCCTGTGCACGCCAAAGGATATAATCAAAATTTCTGTATAGAGAATCACTCAGGAAAAACCCCGGACTGGATGGGATCCCTGAGAGTGCCTAGGACTGGATTGCTGGGGGCACTCGAAGAGGAGGTGATTTATAGATTCCACCTCCGCTCCACATCTCGGACAAAACCTGTCTGTGCCGCAGTGACGATCTGCCAGGTTGCTACAAACGGGAACACACCCCGAGACTGCCTGCCACATGAAATGTTGGATCTCCTTGGTGTTTTCAAAGTCCAGACTTTTGTTTTTAGAGGTGTAACACTGGGCTCGAGGATCTGTTGCGGGCCTTCTTCCTCTTTCAGCTGAATTGCAAGTGCATAACCTGATTTTACCGAGTAGATGCCAGACTTTGTATGATTCCAACAGAACACATATGCCTTCTAGCCCCGGCTTGGCTTTATACTCCGTATTAACGGGATATCTTCAGGGGCGATTAGGTTCTGCAAAGTCTCCAATCTTCATTCCTTGGTATTTTGGTCAATCAGGTGTCCAACATAGAGAAGCGGGTCTCTGTATGCAATGCCACTATCTGCGGCTGGTCTAGAAGGAATTATTGGGATCCAATTGTCTTGCCATACTTTCGTATTAAAGCCCGATCCTATCGATTCCTTTAGACCGACTTGGAAGAGATTACGAGAAGCCATTATGCTTCGCCACCCATACGATGGGGAATTTGCTTTACCCACTTCCATCGAGGTTGAGTACCGAAAATACCTCCCTTTTAGAACTCGGGCGAGGAGTGATGACGGGAATTGGATAAGACGCCATAATTGCTTCGCAAGGAATGAGAGATTAAAGTTCTTGAGATTAGGAAAGCCCAGGCCACCTTTATCAATGGGGAGACATATTTTGTCCCATGCTATCCAATGGAGGCCCCGATTATTTTGCTTAGTACTCCACCAGAATTTCAAGATAGCGCCTTTCAGTTTATTAATAATGTCCTGGGGGAGAAGGAAACATGACATAACATAGGTCGGGAGAGCTTGAGCAACCGATTTAATAAGGACTTCCTTTCCTCCTTTTGATAAGAATTTTGCTGACCAGGAATTAATACGGCTATTTAGACGCTCTTGAATAAAGGCGAAAGCTTGTTTCTTCGAGCCACATATCTTTTCGGGAAGGCCCAGGTACATCCCCATACCTCCTTCCTTCGAAATACCTAGCGTTCTTTTAAGTTCAGTCTTGACCTCGGGGGTCACTCTGCTTCCGAATAAGATGGAGGACTTTGAGACATTTAGCCGTAGTCCGGAAGCTCGTCCATAGCAATTTATGATCTTCATCAACTATGCACATTGCAGGACATCCGCTTTACATAAGAAGAGGCTAACATCCGTGAACAGGAGATGGGATACTGTTGGGCTTGCTTGAGCTATTTTTAGTCTCGTTATACGCCCTTCTGCTTCCGCTCCTTGAAGCTGAGCGATAAGGGCTTCAGTAAGGATGATGAATAAGAAGGGTGAAAGGGGATCTCCTTGACGAAGACCTCGAGATAGGCTTATATTTCTTTTCGGCTCTCCATTCACGAGGACTTGGTATGAAACCGAAGACATGCACCATTGGATCCATGAAACCCACTTGGCATCGAAGCCCATTTTAAGCATTAAAGCTTCCAAGAAGCTCCATTCCACCCTGTCATATGCCTTACTCATATCTGTTTTTATTGCCACAAATTTTGATTTGCAAATAGGATTCGTTCGTAAGGCATGAAAGATTTCCTGAGCTACCAGTATATTATCCGTAATCAGACGTTTAGCCACAAACGCTGATTGAGTCTCCGAGATTAGCTTCGGGAGGAAACACTTTAGTCGTTTTCACAGAACTTTGGAAATAATATTGTAACTAACGGTACACAGGCTGATGGGTATGAACTCTGTCATCTCTCTCGGTCTCTCTGTTTTCGGGATTAAACATATAATAGTTTGATTGAGACGATCGTCAAAACTTCCTATGACAAAGAAGTCTTTTACCATCATGATGATGTCTTTCGCTGTCACTTTCCAGAACTTCTGGTAGAATAAGCCCATCATCCCATCCGGGCCGGACGCTTTTTCAGAATTTATCTCAAAAACGGCTTTTTTATCTCTTCGTCCGTTGGAGGTCGGGTGAGAGATGCATTGCATTAATCTCTGGGGAAACTTGCGCGGTAACATACCGGAGTGCTTCCTCAAAATCATTAGGCTGTGACGACGTGAAAAGGTTCTGGAAATAATTAGTGGCTACCTTCTCTATACTGTCTTCGTCTTCTGCCCAAGATCCATTGGGTTTTTTAATCCTTGTGATTCTGTTTCGCCCCCGTCGATGTTTAGTTGTCCCATGGAAAAATTTCGTGTTACGATCTCCTTCCTTTAGCCAAATAACTCGGCTTTTTTGCTTCCAATATAATTCTTCTTCGCGAAAAGCAGCGCATAAATCCCATTTTAGATTTAGGATCTCTACACATGGGAAGGAATCGTCTGTTTGGGCTTGTTCAAGAATACGTTTAATATCTTCGATTTTCTTGGCTGCATTCGATGGATTCAATCTCTTCCATCTAGATATAACTTTCCGACAATTTCCTATTTTTGAGTGGAAGTCTCTTGGGTTAGTATCGTTAGAATATCCAGAATATCCCCAACTCTCTGAAATAGTATCGTTGAGACCAGCTTTGCCTAACCAGCGTTTGTCAAATTTAAAACCCTTGCGAACTCTGCCCGGTTTTGATTGGATTTGGCCAAAACTGGCCGATGGTCTGACCCCATAACTTTAGGTACTCCATATCAGTGTGGGAAAAAAGATGATGCCATTCCTCATTACCTATAGCTCTATCTAGTCGACATTGGACTCTTCCGGATTTTCTGGAACCGAGCCAAGAAAAGGAGTAGCCCTTATACGGGAATTCAATCATACCACAATTTGAGAGCATGGTTTTAAAGGGTAAGAACGATAATTCAGACCGTCTACAACCACCTTTCTTTTCTTGATTACATGTAATCTCGTTGAAATCTCCGATCATAAACCATGCTCCCGACCTCAAAAGGCTAATTCTAGTTAAACGTTCCCATACATTTTCACGGCACTTAACGACCGGATCACCATACACAAAGGTCATAAACACTATTTTTCCATCGACCGTAGCCTCGATGTCGATCATTCGATTATTTGAAAATAAAACTGTAACCTCAAAAGAATCCAAATAAAAAGTGCCAATCCACCGCTTCTACCTTCCGGTTCCACGGTGAACAATTTATTATAACCAAAATCAACATGAAAGTCTTGCATAAAAGAAAGGATTTTTTTTGTTTCTGAAAGAAAGAGAAAATCAGGAGAAAAACAGCGATACAATTCCCGCAGATGCTGTTTCGTCAAGTAGGCTCCCGCCCCTTGAAAATTTGATATATCATGGTTTTTACCCCTTTTAGGCCATGATATAAGTCCTTTTTTATAGAGTCTTTCTGCTATTTCGTAGTGTTTTAGAGTCTTTTACAGGTCTTAGCACGTTTGGAGCATAATTGGAGATATTGGAGCTTTCTGGAGCATTTTGGAGCAAAGCTGAAGTTCGTGTTGCTGAGTACCCGATTTCACGTCAAGCCTCGATCGATACCCCCTGGTATCGATCGACACTCATCACAGCAGACACGACCCGCGACTTTAATGAAGAGTTGAAGAATTGTAACTTCGTCCAGAAGGCTTTAGTATTTACAAGAAACCCCAAAACGTGATTTAGGTTATTTATAGGGATTTTACGGCCACTTTGTAGGCTATGCTTTATTTTCTATACTTTGATTCTACTTTTGGTTTTTGGAGAGACAACTCTGAACTCCTGTTTTTATTGATTCCTTTTGGTGATCTATTCAATCATGTTGCTTTCAATCTCCATGTCTGAGTAGATCCACTTTAGGTTCATGGTTCTCATAAATGTTATCTCTGGATGCTAGGTTGATTAGTTTATAGGATTCACCATCTGAATTAGTTCTTCGCTTAGGTTGTGTTCAAAGCTAATTCTAGGTTGACGAATCTGGAACTTAGATCTTAGGATAATTGATTAGGCACGACAGTGCGATTGATTACCTAATAGAACATTAGGTGAGCAAATTGATTATTCGCAAAGAGATTTGGTTTAATTTATTTGTGAACATATCAAACCTGATATTAAAGCTGATTTAGACTTTAGGATTCGCAAAGAGATTTGGAATTCCTAGGATTTAGATTTAGATAATTCTCGCAACGACATTTGGTTAATTATACCTTAGTGATTTGAGTTCAAGAACTGCGCTAAATCTGAATCATGTTAGTTAGTTTATCTGCATTCATTGATTTCCTTAGAAATACCCTGAACCTATCTTTCTCCAATAGAATTACAACTCTTTTAATTTATGCACTGCTTTCAATTACATATTTTGGCTTGGCTTAATTCGATACTATATAATCTATTGTGTGATTTCTCTGAGTCCTTGTGTTCGACCCCTGATATACTGCATCAACTGCTTTAGTACTGTTTAGGGTATTAATTTGAGCATATCAAATTTGGCACCGTTGCCGGGAACTCAATTTCGCCTTTAGATTTTAGCTGTCGAGTTTCGACTAAGCCCGTCGGTATCGATCGATACTCTGTAGTATCGGTCGATACTCGTCATCTTCTTTTTGTTGATATCGATCGACACCACTTGGTATCGGTCGATACTCAACGTATTTTTTGTTTTTTCTTACTTACGTGCCTTGTCTAGTGTTTTGTTTTCAGGTGTATGTCCGTTCATGAAACCAGACGCAACAAGAACACTCAACTAGTTGAACTGTCATTGGAACATCTAGCACTTGTGGAACGCACAAACAGAAAGACAAAGCAAACATCAGGGATGAACAACCCAGTGGTATTAAGAGCTGATGAAGCTGGAGTCTTGAGACACCAAGAGGGTCAAGTGTGCAATGAGAGAGGGCAGCGACTTGATGAAGCTGGAAACGTCATTGTCCCTCCTGCTGCTGCTGTTGAGATTGTCACGCCAGCTGCGCAAGCCAACGTTAGGAATGCTGCAGGTGATCGAGTTAGGACACTTGGCGAGCACAACAGACCTGATCAGTTCTATGCCAATCGATCTGCGATTCGTATCCCAACTTTTCAGAGGAACGACTTCGAGTTGAAACCTGCGTACTATGCTCTCGTGAGTCAGAGTCCTTTCCGTGGCCTATCTCATGAACATCCCATGGATCATATCGAGAGGTTCGAAGATTTTGTCACTGGTATGGAGTACAATGGAGTGCCCAATGAGTTCCTCTTCTGCAAACTTTTCCCATATTCTCTTAGTGGGGATGCTGCTTATTGGCTGAAGCAGTTGGCTCCTGGTTCGCTAACTACATGGGATGAGACGAAGAATGCATTCCTGTGCAATTTCTATGATGATGCGAGATCCGAAGAGCTCAGGAAAAAAATTTCTCAAGTTTCTCAAGGTCCAACAGAGGGACTCAAGGCTGCTTGGATTCGCTTCAAATCATATCAGAGAGATTATCCGCACCATGGGTTCAATCAGGTTCAGCTGCTGGGTACTTTCTACAGAGGGATCGATTGGAGGTACCAGATGGCTCTGGACACTGCGAGTAATGGGAACTTCAACACCAGGTATCCAGATGATGCGGTTGTGCTAATTGAGAACTTGGCGTCTAGTAATAGCACCAAGAATGCTGATTTCGAGAGGAAGAAGCAGTCTGCAGGAATTGATGGATCTCAGATTGCTGAAGTTCAAGCGAAGCTGGATATTTTGATTGGGAAGTCGAAGAAGGCTGTACACTTTGCTGATGGAGTCGATGATATCGGTGGAGCTGAAGTGGAGGATTGTAACTACGTTGGTGGTTCTGGATTTCAGGGTCAGCAATTTGGGTACAACAACAACCGAAACTTTAACAACAACAATCGAAATTACGGGAATTCTTTGTACCAGCCCATCTCTCTAAAGTCTACGGATAATAAGATGGAATCCATGCTTGAGCAGATTCTTTAGTGACAGCAAAAACTGCAAGTGGATTTCAATGGGAAGATTGACCATCTGAATGAGAAAATTGACCATCTGAATGGGAAAATTGAGGCTCTCAATACCAATCACAGGATTCTGGAAACGTAAGTAGCTCAGACTGCAGCAAATGCCACGGAAAAGTCGGTTCATTCACACAATGCACACGTCAATGCAATCAGCTCAAGTGCAGAAAATTGCGATGAGGATTCAGAAATCGCGAGGGCATCGATCGATACTCCCTTGTATCGATCGATACCTGTCCAGACACTTGCACGAGAGGATCCAAAATCACAAGTATCGATCGATACTCCTACAGTGTCGGTCGATGCTGAGACGCAGGCTGAGAAGAAGCCTGAGATTTTCAAGGAGAGGGTGTATATACCCAAGATACCTTATCCTATGCCTCATATTATGACAAGGAAAGAATGGGAGGACGCTTGATGCAAGGCTTTGCTGGATAAGAAGAATGTGGAGCTTCCTTCGAATGATGATGTATCTGCCAGGGACGATTCAACTGCAGTAGTATCGATCGATACCCACCTGGTGTCGATCAATACCCTTCGCAGATCGGGCCAGAAATTGTGAAAACACCTGAGTTGATCGAAGAAAGAGTTCGCAAGCCCAAGAAGCTGAATCCTATTCCTCAACACCTCAGAGATCCCATTCCTCCAAAGCAGCTGCGTGGTTTTGAGAAGATGGTACGAAGTATCTCCCATGACTTCTCTTTCGAAGAAGCTCTAGAACACCGTCCTCGGCTAAGTCACTTCAAAGATTGCAGAGAAACTGAGGAAGAAATTAAGGCACTCTTTATCAAGGCAAGACGCAAGTCACTACCACTGCGGCAGTTGAATGAGAGGGAAGACCAGGGATATTCTCAATTCCATGCTCTATCTCTGAAGTTAAATTCAAAGAGTCTCTCGTTGACTCAGGAGCCTGCGTCAATGTCATGTCAAGGGCGATTGCAGAGAGATTAAGAGCTGATATTCGACCTCCCAAGACGTCTATCACATTCGCAAACTGTTCAACCTCACTCCCGTATGGTGCTATACCTAATTTGATGATCACAGTAGGAGATTGTCTGGGTCCTACTGACTTTCAGGTTGTGGAGATGAGTGCAATATCTCGTACGCAGTTGATTCTTGGAAGACCGTTCATGGCTACGGTTGGTGCGATTTTGGATACGCTAGGCAAGAGAATTTCATTCTCATATATTAACAAGGAGGTGTTCTATGATGCCATACCTCCTAGAGGAGCTCCCGGACGTGTCTCTTGCATTGAAGTTGTCACAGGAGATACATTAGCAGTTGATCTTTTGGAAGAGCCTCCTGACGTGCCTACTGGCACAAACGTCTCGAGTGAACCGCCCAACATCCCCAAGGAAGTTGTCAAGAAGGCTAAGGCAACAAAGAAGAATGTGAATAGCAAAAGAGTCGAGAATCCCCATGTCACTTTGATCCCTCAGAAATGTGATGGAGACTCGATTGAGTACAAGGTGAAATGCAAAGGAGCTTTGAAGCCATTCTCTAAGGCTAGAGTTCTTCTTACTTCGGAGCTGAAAGAGAAGGGAAAAGAGTTTGTGGAAAGTATGTTGAGCAAAACTCTGAAGATAGCGATGTCAAGTTGTGGAGCCTGTTTTGGTGCAAGCTCCCATTCTTATCCTGCCTGAACGGCAGTACAGTCAAGCTACTGACGTTAAACGAGCGCTTGGTGGGAGGCAACCCACTGGTGAGTCTGCTTTTGAGTCATTTTTCTTTTTATTTTTTGTTCTGTGTTTGTGTCAGATTAAACAAGGAGCAAAACTCGAAATCGCCTCAGTGTCGATCGATACCCTGTTGGTATCGGTCGACACCAATCGCGAATAGACGGTTCATCATATCGATTTAAGCCTGATATTGATCGATACCAGGCTGTGTGTCGACGATACTCGATGTTCCAGCAAGGTAACTTCTTGTTTTTCCTAATTTTATTCTGTTCTTTTGTTTTTTTTACCTACTCTAGGCTAGATAACACTGGGGACAGTGTTGTTCAAGTCTGGGGGAGGTGTCTGCTGACATTGTGTTTGTTTTTCTTAGAGTCAGTTGTTTTATCGAGTCAAAAATGTTTTATTGAGTCAAAACTTGTTGGAGATGATGATCATGTGCTTGAATTGTTGTTTTGATTTTGTTTTTGAGCGACCAGTGTTACAAGATCGGTTCTAGATCGACTAATGAAAAATCCAAAGACTGATCAGTTGACTAGAAAACATCCATGTCTCCAGCAGAGTTCTTCTGAAGCCTGAACCAAATTTCTGCACTTCATCAATGTGGTTAGTGTTTAAAGAGCTTGATTCATCATTCATATCTGATAAAGGAACCCATGTGTTTAGAGTTATGTTATCTCTCTCCCCTGTTATAAGTTGATAAATAAGAGCATAAAAGATGAGATGATTTTCTTCTGAGTAGAGGGTTAGAAAATTTTCCACTGATCCCATTATTCTACTTAAGAGGGAATGATCACACAAAGGTTGAAAGCGAGGTTAAGAAAATTTCCAGTGATACCAATATTCGCCTAAACCTTTGATACATAGAGAGGGAAGAACCGGGGATTCGGTGGCAAACACCATCAATACTCGCATTTCGGACCTTGATGTGTATATGCGGATCTAAAAAAGAAGAGATAACATAATACGAAATAAGTCTGGGGAGAGAAAGTGATACAAAAGTGTGAAATTGGATGGTTCCTTGTCATGATATTGTATGGTAAAGAATCTAGACGATTCTTGAACATTAGCTGCAGTGATGAATCTGGCGATGAGGGTTTTATTTGAACAATGCTGCGAGATAATGTATGGAGTCTGGAAAAGCTGCGAATGTCTACGGAGAAGTACATGGTGGTTAGATCAAAAGCTGGTTAGGTGACATTTGGGTACTTGGGAAAAGGATCTCTGCGATGGTTCCTGAACAGGTGAGTCTCCGCGTTTTCAAACCTGTTTCTCTGGTTTAGTCTTCTATTTGCTTGAGGGCAAGCAATGGCTAAGTCTGGGGGAGTTGATATATCATGGTTTTTACCCCTTTTAAGCCATGATATAAGTCCTTTTTATAGAGTCTTTCTGCTATTTCGTAGTGTTTTAGAGTTTTTTACAGGTCTTAGCACGTTTGGAGCATAATTGGAGATATTAGAGCTTTCTAGAGCATTTTGGAGCAAAGCTGAAGTTCATGTTGCTGAGTACCCGATTTCACGTCAAGTATCGATCGATATCCCCTGGTATCGATTGACACTCATCACTGCAGACACGACCCGCGACTTTAATGAAGAGTTGAAGAATTGTAACTTCGTCCATAAGTTTTTAATATTTACAAGAAGCCCCAAAACGTGATTTAGGTTATTTATAGAGATTTTACAGCCACTTTGTAGACTATGCTTTATTTTTTATACTTTGATTCTACTTTTGGTTTTTGGAGAGACAACTCTGAACTCATGTTTTTATTGATTCCTTTTGATGATCTATTCAATCATGTTGCTTTCAATCTCCATGTCTGAGTAGATCCACTTTAGGTTCAGGGTTCTCATAAGGGTTATCTCTGGATGCTAGGTTGATTAGTTTATAGGATTCACCATCTGAATTAGTTCTTCGCTTAGGTTGTGTTCAAAGCTAATTCTAGGTTGACGAATCTGGAACTTAGACCTTAGGATAATTGATTAGGCACGACAGTGCGATTGATTATCTGATAGAACCTTAGGTGAGCAAATTGATTATTCGCAAAGAGATTTGGTTTAATTGATTTGTGAACATATCAAACCTGATATTAAAGCTGATTTAGACTTTAGGATTCGCAAAGAGATTTGAAATTCCTAGGATTTAGATTTAGATAATTCTCGCAACGACAGTTGGTTAATTATACCTTAGTGATTTGAGTTCAAGAACTGCGCTAAATCTGAATCATGTTAGTTAGTTTATCTGCATTCATTGATTTTCTGAGAAATACCCTGAGCCTATCTTTCTCCAATTGAATTAGAACTCTTTTAATTTATGCACTGCTTTCAATTACATCTTTTGGCTTGGCTTAATTCGATACTATATAATCTATTGTGTGATTTCTCTGAGTCCTTGTGTTCGACCCCTGATATACTGCAGCAACTGTTTTAGTACTGTTTAGGGTATTAATTTGAGCATATCACAATTTCAGGCGATTGTACTCATATATTCTTACTTAAGGCAGAAAAATACACCTCAATACGAGGGAGTTGTGAAAACGCTGTCTCTTTGGGATCAACAAGGTTATTCATTGTTCAAATTGAATTTGTGGATAAGAGATTCACACGAGCCAAACCCCAAAGCCACCATGCAACAGATTTGTAACACACACAAATATATCGCAGATCCAATACCGTAGCAGAATCGCTAGACTAAGACAAGAAATCCAAACCGTAGCAAAAGCTAGAAATAGCAATAAAACAGAGCATAATCATACGAAAAAACAGAGCATTAGAAACCTCACACCTAGCATCAATCGCAACAGAGAAAAGAAGAGAAGTCCCTTGCTTTGTGAAAATCCTAGAGACAATCACAGCCAGACCAGCAACGCTTCAAATTTCCAAAAAAAGAACAAAAAACAAAGGTCTTAGCACATGGCTAGAAGATTCCATCAGAGCTAGAGCGGTTCGTCGTTAGAGAGCAGATAGATCCCGCCGGCGATCGTGGAACCAACACCGACAGAAGGAAAAAAGGGGCTTCACCCAGCGGTAAGAGGAGTCATTCGCTAGATCTCTGAGACGATGCTTCAGGTGGTGCTAAGGAGGAGGAAGCGGCGGAAAGCAGGCAGAGGCAGAAGTCCATTGAGAGACAAGGGCGAGAAGGCTTCAACGGCGGCGGTGGCGGAGGTCCGGCGGGAACCCATGAAGAAGTTTCGAAGCTCAGGAGGAGGTCTGGGAGGCGACGCAGCGGTGGTGCCGACCCATCCTTACGCAGCTATGCTTGGCGGCAGTCGCCTTCTAGGTTTTTTTTTTCAATCAACCAACTATTGAAGGTGATAAAATATTTCAGAAGATCAAATCTCTTTGTTATGCCCAACGTTCGAAAAGGCGCTAGGCGCTAAGCGGGCGGTCGGTCGGGCACCGATTTGCGCCTAGGCCGAAAAGCGGTGATTAATCAGCGATTAATTTTGAACATTTTTTTTTTAATTTTAAAATTTATATGTATATAAGTTATAAGTTATGAATATATGAATCAAAACAAGTATGAAATAAGTTTTTTTTATTATCAAAGTAACAAAACATTAGGAAACTAAAAGTTCAAATTCACATATAAATTCCAAAAACAAAAAAGAAGTACAAACATATGATGCAAAAAATAGATTTGTCTTGATATTGAGAGACAAAAAAAAGTACAAGGAGAGAAAAATCTTCATCATCTTCTTCAATGATCAAATTATCATGTGTGTTGTACTTATAGATGTATTTCCAAAACTTTGTAACATACCATATGCCCGTCACAAAAAAAAAAAAAATGTTGACTTTTTGAAGAAATCGTTGACTTTTTCAAAAAAAAAATTGACTTTTTTTAAAAAAAATTGACTTTTTTAAAAAATCGTTGACTTTTTAAAAAAAATCGTTGACATTTTCAAAAAATCGTTTGACCGTCTCATTCACCGCATATACACTAATCGCGGCGGTGCACCGCCGACTAGCGCCTAAGCGGTTGTCTAAGCAGCTAGGCGGCCACTTTTTAGAACATGGGTTATGCATATGGGTCTTGTATCTTTTGACATATAATCGGTTACAAATAAGTCGCGTCAAGTTTTTGTTTTGCATCTTATTACAAGTAATCGCGTCTTCTGAATTGCGTTTCTTTATCACAAATCTTCAGTTTACATCGCGTTTTCTTACTAACATTTTTGTTCATTCACACCCTTGGGATAAATATCATCTCTTAATTTAAATGAATCTCTTAGCACCACATGTAGAGTTAGATGGTCTTATGGGCCGACGTAAGAAGTATTTGGGCATGCGCTATAATGATCCAAATAACTTGATAGGCAAGGCCATCCAACTCTAATTCCTCGTTACTTGACGATGTGGACACATCACAGGACGTGAAATCAATTTGGAACGGAGTGGTCAGACGAACCAGCATGGGCGAATCTAGTGAATGGAGAGAGGGTGCACGTGCCCCCACTAAAATTATCAACAAAATTAATTACAAAATTTTTTTTAAAGATTTTGTTAGATAATTAAGGAAAATCTTATTGTTGCACCCAGTGATATGCTACGTTGGCTCTCTAATTTGCATCCACTTGTTTCGATTTTTTAAAAGATTTGCTTTCTTTTTGCCATTTTTATTTCTCCCAAATTTTCATCTTCTTTATAATGCATATCAATTATTTAATTATTAATTTTTTCTCCATATATACACACTTGCCGCTTCATTTTTTTACGGTTTCGCTTCATCTAAAGATACTATGGCATTTAACTTCTTTGACATAAGTTTTGCATTTTTTCCAAAATATTGTATTTAATTTTATATTTTATTCTCTCTAAGTTTTACCTAATATATATATATATATATATATATATATATATCATATATAGTAAAAGCGAAGTGAATTTTCGGAATAGAGCTCTCATGTTCACCTTTAACCGTAAAACTCGGTTAATCTTTTTTATATCGGTCTGATTTAAGTTTTTTCCGTACCAATTATCGATCGTAATCTCGGAATAGATATTCTTTTGCGATTCTCTTTTGCGATTTTCGGAAATTGTGTTGCGATTTTCTTCTGCGATTATCTATAATTGATTTTGATTTTTTGTTCCTTGCAATTATCTATAATTGGTTTTTGTAAAACCCTAAATTTTTGACTTGGTATATATCCCATATTCATAATTTTTGTGAAACTCATTCATTCAGTGCCATCGTCTCTTTGACCCGTCTAGATTTCTTTGTTAGTACGTTAAACACATGTGTCGAATATCTTAGTCCTTGTGTCGTCTAGCATTTTTTTCTCTCCTTTTGACTTTATACGTATTTCTTTTGCGATTTTTATATTTTGTTCTGTTTTGTTTTGATTTCTTGGCATCGTCTTTGTTGTTTTTTTTTTCATCGAAACTAATCAATTTTTTTGTTGTGTGAAGGTGCATGGTGATCTACCTATCGGAGGTAAGTTTCTCACTTTCTGATTTTTAACAATCAAACACATTTATGTTCTTCTTGTGCTTTGTTATCCTTGTGCTTTGTTATTTGTTATCGTTGTGCTTTGTTATCAAAATGGCTGTTCATTTCAGTTTGTTAGCCATCGTCTGTTTCTTTTGTTTATTGATCGTTATTACTAATTATTATTATTCTCTTTTTGTACTTTGTAGGTGTTCGTCTTCTGGTGTATTGTGTTTGTGATGGCTGTGAGAGGTTACTCATCTTTTGCTGGTAGCTGTATATTTTATTCGTTTTTGCAATCTATTTTAATAATTCGTTTTTTATTTTAACGTCTTCGTGTTTTGCCATTCCATATTCCTCGCTCAAGTTGATGATTTTTTGATAATTCTGCAGATGATCGGAGTAGCGTTTTTCGTCTTTGGATGTTATCTAATCGTGTGTTTCACGATAATCAGATTCTTCGATATTCAGACATCCCGTTAGACTTTATAGGAAGAATGTAGCTTTTCATGGATGAATGATGTGGGATTGTTTGGTTTCATATCGTGGAAGGCCCTTTGTGATTGTTAATTAAGCTTTGTGGGGCATTATCATGCTACAACTTTAGTATGACCTACTCCTTCGCTTTGGGATATCGGTTTTATGTCATGAATGGTTCCAAAAAATCGATCTTTTGGATTGGTTTTGCAAGTTTATATGAAATCCATATTTCTGCATTGGGACATAAGGAGGTTGAAGCTTTAGCTGAATGTATGGTTTATCTTTTTATGTCCTTACTTCTTGGTTGGTATCACGTACCTGAATGTCGCTCTGAGTGTTAAACTTTGTAGGTTAAATTTGAGGAAAGTAAAAATGAGAGGACATGGCAACTTTTCGGACTCACCTGCAAGTGCATATGGAGCTGGACAGATACAGAAAGCCCATTCTGATTTCCAAGGTCAATTAGAGGCATTCACGCCTGAGAGGGACCAACCATATTCAGATTCACAAACAGAGGGTCAATGGAGATAGGAAAGAGATGGCCCAAATATGTCAAGGCCAATGGCAACTGCTATTTACAATAAAGGTAAGTCTTTACTTACTGCATCGGTGTATATTCATAGTCTCAAAGACCAGACCATTGTACAGAAGGGCAGCCATCAGGTGATGAGTGTAAAGTCTCATATGCAATGGTATTATTTTCCAGAAGTCTTGGTAAATTCAACAATTTCTGTACCAGGCAATGCTTATATCCATCTAGCCTTAGCTTCCTTGATTATGACCAACAGTTTTCCCTTTAGTGGGTGAGCTTTCCAATGACATTTTTACATGAGATGAGAGGAAGCTTTATTGCATATTAGTTATAGTTGAGATATTTTCCGAAACCGTAAGAGGAAAGATCGACGACAATGATATGATTCTTTCTGTAGATCCTGCATCGAGTGTGTCCCAAGGTTTAGGATTTATTTATTGATTCCAGCCTTCTGTTTACGCAGGTCAAGGCGTTGATTCATCGAGGACGTATTACCGCGGCCAAAGGGATCCAAAATCAGGAATGGAGAAGCAAGGTATCGATCCAAGAGCTCAACCACAACACCAAGAAAACCCGAAGCCTGGTTATGAAAATAACCGTGGGATGCAGAGCTTTGAAGGTCTTGAACAGAAGTTCATGGATGATATAACAAGACTAGCAAAGGATCAAATCAAAGCAGAGGATGCAGAGATTGCCAGACATCGAGAGGTTAGCAACAAATTGGAAAGTTCTGCCATTGAAATACTCTACTTTGGGGTTTTAGTTTGTTGATCTGAAAGCTGTTAACTCTGTATACAGAAAATAAACACCATTAATACTCGGTACAAAGAACAATTAGCTGCACTGAGAGGACGGCACACAGGTAAAAGAGAAGAGATCATGAGGAAAGAATCACAAGCTAGGCAGCAACAATACAAGCAGCAAACCATGGGGATGATGGATCAGTACCATCCAAACACGGTTGGTGCTGCCAATCTAATGCCATCTGGTCATCCCCAGGGTTACATTGGCAATGCTCAAGATCCAACGGCTGTGGCGGATGCACCATCCAGATCCTACGGCTCAGATCGATTCGAAGCATATGGAGAGAGGGCTAGGTTTCAGGGCGGAACCAGAGATCACAGTCTCACGGTTCTACTGATGTGATATTTACTTGGAATTGACTCCCACTTTGTTTTAGCTTTATTGATCAATTAAGCTTTTCAGAGTATCAAAATGAAATAAGGGCTTCTTCTTTTTATCCTGACGAGAGCATTTTATAAATATACGTCCCAAGTTTTGTGTTTGTAAACTTTATATCGTTAAGAAGAATGTAACCTTCCCAAATGACAAATCGTATGATAATATCACCTATAAAGTTTGCATACAGACCCAAAATATGGTGGCTATAAGTAACTATGCGTATAAATCGTATGATATAGTATTTCTGCCCGTATTTTCGTATTTATACAGCCGTACAATAACAACTTATAAGCAAAAAATATCTTATGCAAAAAATATATTTCTGCCTATTTTCGTATTTTATTAGATTTAGAAAATTTGCTTATCAAAAAACAAACTGTATTTAGTGGAATTAGCCACGCAACATTGAGGTAATTATTAGGAAGGATCTTGGCAATAACCAAACGGAGATTTTTGTGGCAAAAATGCATATCTGCCCGTATCTTTCATGTTTAGTTGGATTTATACAACTTTACTTAACAAAAACAAAATCTTTATATTAGAATTTGGTATGTTCGGATGCCTTCAAAACAAAAGATTGGTTTAGGGTCATATTTTAAAGTGAGATAATTATTGGTTTCCTTTTTTAAAGGAGGATATAGTTGTTATAAAAACTATAACATCCAAGCCCGAAATTTTAGTAATTCTATGGACATGGAATTTGTTCATGAACTTCTACAACTTCGTCTCCTATCTGGTTCTTTATCTGTACTGAGCTATTAAGATAGTTTTTGTTACAGTGTAAGTATAGTCTCAGAGTTAAGACATGTCTTAGTTACAGTGGTAGACTGGTAGTTGTTGATATAGACTTGATAAAGATTATAATAAATTTATAGGCACAAAAACTTAATTTATGTTCGAACTCATTATAACATTTGAAAATGTCCGACTCTGTGTTGTTGTAACTTTTCCAATGAGAGCAACGAGGCATCGTTTTTGAAAAGTTGTGTATTGTAAATGTGGTTCATCAGATTTTGATTTTGATTGAATGAATCAAAGTCTTACAAAACCTCCATTAGAGGAAATAGTAATATAACAAAACATCGATGAAAAAAAACATGTTAGCCCACAATCTTACACTCTATTTCTTAATTTCACAAGAATTATTATAATACTTTTAATGAAATTGATTATGTACAAATCCATACAACTATCAATTATAATTCCTATTCAATATAAGAAGAAACAAACTGGAAGAAGAAGTCGAAGGAGACGAAGACACAGAAGAAAAATAAGTCGAAAAGATGAGGAAGAAGGCGAAGACCAAGACAAAGTCATATCAATTAATTCCGGAAGAAAAATAAAAACATGGATAAAACAAAATAATGAAGAAGCATAAGGATACGAAGATGAGAAAGTTGAAGAAGAAGAACAAAACCGGAAGAACATGAATAAGTCATCGGAAAAGTTAGAGATGAAGAAAAAGAAGAAAACGAAGTAGTAGAAGAAGAAAACCCGAAGATTATGTAGAAGAAGTTGAAAAAGGTGAAGATGAGGAAAGCGACGAAGAAAAACCAAAAGAATAAGAATTCAAATAAGACAAAGAATATGAAGAACAAGAGGAAGAAAAGGAGGAGTAACAAAAGTGGAAAAGAAGTCGGAGAATACGAATATGGTGAAAAAGAAGTCAAAGACGATAAAAAAGAAGAAGAAAGATACGAGGAGGAAGATAAGAAGAGGAAGCAAATGAAGACGAAGCAAGCGAGATAAGTAAGAATAATAAAAAAATGAAAAATCAGAAGAAATAAGACGAAGAAAAAGAAGAAGCAGATTTCGCAGAAGACAAAGTCGATTAAGGAGTAGAAGTAGAAGTCGGAGACGATGAAGATGAAGAAGGAAAAGACGAGAAAGATGAAAGAAAAAGAAGAGGAGGAAGAAAAAGACGAAGCTGATTAAGAAGAACTTGGAAAATACGAAGACAAATACGTTCAAGATAAGGAAGGATTAGAAGATGAAGATGACAAAGTATGAGAAGGTGAATATGGGGAAGAAGGCTAAGAAAAACATGAAGAATAAGAAACCAAAGAAAACAAATGCGATGAATTGGGAGGAGGAAGAAGAAGAGGAAGACGAATAAAAAACGGAAGAAAAAGAACAAGAAGAAGTCGAAGATTATGAAAGAAGAAGCCCAAGACGATTAAAAAATGAGGAAAATACCAGGAAAAAGAAAAACCAGAATATAAAGAAGAAGAAGATAAAGCTGAATAAAAACCGGGATAATAGGATGAAGAAGAAACATAGTTTAGGAAGAGTTCCAACGAGGGAGGAAGAAAATCGTTCGTAATTACAATGTGTGTGTCAAAAAAACATTATTCATTATATTATCGAGCTTTGTGAATTTCGTTTCCTCAGTTTTACGACCACATGTGAGAAACACTGCACAATTATTTATAAAGAAAGATAAGGATTGAGTGTGTGTAAAAAAAAGTTTCAGATAAGCGAGAATTTCGTTAATGTTGCATGAACATTTTGGAACATTTTGGAGTCTTACTAATGACGTTAGCAGAAAACACTTCATTTCGAATCGATAAGGATATCATGAGAGAAATGACTCTTCGAAACATTGTATACTTTTTGTGCTATTGTCTCAATCGTATGATATATTTGATTTTGCACGAGTTTAAAAATTAACTTCAAAATTGAAATGTAAATTGATAAATGGAGCAAATCGACTGTTACTATACTAAACTTAAAAGGACTTTTGATTGACATGGGAAGAGGCTACTGGTAAATTTTCTTTCAAAGGATGAAAGGATTCTCTATGTCACTACTGATATAACATAGTATTTCCGTCTTTTATCCGTAAAAGTTTTGGTTAGCATTTGGGCTCCTTATCATTCGATAAACAAATTAATTTCGATGGAATGTCTTTGGATTTTCACTTTTCATAACTGATGACTGTTTTGTTATTATATCTTCCCTTTTTAATTACATTTCCCCTTCATTTCAAGAGGAGTGCCCATGTTAGAACGGTCAGATAATATGTGTATGTGTTATCTATGTGCTTTTACTTCACAAGATTCTTTGAAAATGATCGTTTGTGTAAAGATAGCCAAGCCCATAAAAAATGTGAAAATATACGTCCGAAAAATTCCAAACTTCCAAAAAATAATTATAAGAAGGAAAACACGAGGAAGACGAAAAATCGAAAGTCAAATAAAAGGAAGAGGAAGTAGAAGATGTGGAAGAATAAGAAGCATGATAATACAAAGGCGATAGAAGAAAACGGAGAAGATGAGGCAGAAGAAAAACCAGAAGAATAAAACAAAGAAATTCAGAAGAAGAAAACGAAGAAAACCCGAATGAAAAAAAAAAGACAAAGCCAATGAAGACAATGAAAAAAAGAAAAATAGTCGGAGAAGACGAAGATGGTGAACAACGAAGAATGAAATGACGAATTTGGAGAAGAAAAAAAAACAATCAGAAGAAGAAGTTGGAGAAGAAAACCAATATGTAGTAGACGAAGTGGACGAAGAAAAATACGTGGAAGAAAAAAAAAGAATAAAGAAAGAGAAGAAAACCAGAAGATGAATAATACAAAGTAGACGAACGTGAAGATGAGAAAGAGACGAAAAAAACCATAAGAAGAAGAGTTTTGATAAGACAAAGAAGACCAAGGAGGAATAAGAAGCAGAGAATGAAGTAAGCTAATAAAAATTGAAAAAGAAAAAGAAGAAGAACTGAGATAATACAAAGATGATGAAGAAGAAGTCAAAGAAGTATAAAAATACGAGGAAGAAAAAAACAAAAAGAGGAACAAGAGGAAGAAAAAAAAGACACAACATAATATTAAGAAGAAGTATAAATCGAAGACGATGATGAAGATGAAAAAAAAGGGTGAGGACTAAGAAAATCAAAAGATATATAAGAGGAAGAAGAAGAAGTCGAAGTCAAAGACGATGAAGAAGAATAAGAAAAAGATGAGGAACTGACAAAAGCTTTTAAAATTGGAGAATGAAGAAGAAGACAAATAATAACCGGAAAAAAAAGAATAAGGAAAATACGAAGACGAACAAAACCAAAAGATAAAGAATAGGAAGAAGAGTAGAACAAAGCAGAATAGGAAGAAAAAAGAAGACAAATCATAAGAGGAAAATGAAATAGAAGTTGAAGACAATGAAGAAGAGGAAAGAAAAGATGAGGAATAAGAAAATCGAAAGACAAATAAGAAAACGAAGACAGTGAAAAAGAAGAAATAAAGGACGAGGAAAAAGAAAATCCGAAAGTTGAATAGGAGGGAGAAGAGGAGGACGAAGTCGTGAAGAAGAAGAAGGAAAAGACGAGAGGGAGAGGACCGAAGAAAAGAAAAATATAAATCAGAATAAGAAAAATTAGGTTAAGACGAAAATGTTGAAGAATAAGAAGGGGAAGTGGATGATGAATTTGGAGAAGAAAAACCATATAGAATCTTTGAGAAGAAGTCACATTGACAATCTTATGGTGATATTGATTTGATATTATCTTTGGACACCTCGGAAGATTATCAACTTAAAAGTGATAACAACATTAAAAAGCTTACACCGGAATCCGAGAAGATACATTGCGGAAAAGATTTTCTTTTGAATAAATAGTGACACATAAGGTATGCGGAATAGCAACATGGTTAGAGAGCTGGGAGCGATAAGATACATATATATACCGCTCTTTTTGTTGTATGTGTTGCTGCTTCAGCGGTTGTGGCCTATACTTGCTACAAACAGTTGTAATGAAGAAATTTGAATCCTAAGATGATTGTGTATTGCGTTTCAATTAGACATTGTGACTTTGTTTCAAATTTCAAACTATATTTCCCCTTCGTTTCAAGAGGAGGGTTCATGTTAGAACGGTCGGATAATATGTGTCCATGCTATCTATGTGCTTATACTTTACAAGATTCTTTGAAATTAATCGTTTGTGTAAAGATAGCCAAGCCCATAAAGAATGTGAAAATATACGTCCGAAAAATACTATAAAATAATTAGAAAAAGGATAATACGAGGAAGACAAAAAATCGAAAGTCAAATAAAAGGAAGAAGAAGAACACACAGAAGAAGTAGAAGATGTGGAAGATTAAGAAGCGGGAGGATACAAAGACGATAGAAGAAAAAGGAGAAGATGAGGCATAAAAAAAATCAAAAGAATGAAACAAAAAAATCCAGAAGAAGAAAATGAAGAAAACCCGAATGAAAAAAAAAAGTCAAATAAGATGAAGACGATAAAGAAGAAGAAGTAGGAGTTGAAAACAATGGAGGATAAGAAGGAAAAGACGAAGAATATGAAAAACTAAAAGATAAAGAAGAGGGAGAAGAAAAAGACGAAGCCAATGAAGAAAAAAAAATAGTCGGAGAAGACGAATATGGTGAACAAAGAAGAATGAAATGACGAATTTCGAGAAGAGAAAAAGTAATCAGAAGAAGAAGAAGTCAGAGAAGTCAGAGGAGAAAACCAATACATAGTAGACGAATAGAAAGTTGAAGAGAATGAAGAAGACGAAGGTGATGAAGAAGGAGAAAACGAAGAAGAAGAAAGAGAATAATATAACCTGGAAGAAGAAAAAGATGAAGACATAACATAAGAGGAACATGAAGTTGAATTCGAAGACAATGATGAAGATGAAAGAAAAGGGTGAGGAATAAGAAAATCAAAAGATGTATAAGAGGAAGAAGAAGTAGAAGTTGAAGACAATGAGGAAGAAGAATGGAAAGATGTGGAAAACACGAGTGACAAAGAAAAAACGGTAGAAGAAAAAAAAACGAAGAAGAAGACGTGAGAGAAGACAAATGCGAGTTCTCCGTCTTCATATAATCGTTATTGCTTTTTGAGTTTAACTCGAAAAAAAAACAAAATTTTGGTATTGCTTTTTCAGTTTTTAATTTTGTATAGTGTTTATTTTTTTTTTGGATTACCTTTATTTTGATCATGTATATCTCAAGTGGTTGTTCTAAATTTCTTCGGTTTATAACATAAAGTTTTGTATTACATTTTTGAGACCATTTTGGCCCGCACAAAGCGCGGACTACCTACCTAGTATGTAATAAAAATAAAACTAAAATTGTAATATTTCAATTTGATTGAAGCTTTTATTTGTTTGCATTCGTTAAACAATAGAAGAAAAATCAATAGACATTTGTTTCACTTTCTTATATATATATATACGGAATAATAAAATTAATATTTAAAAAAAAACAAAGAACTGATCACTAAATATTATAAACTGCTTATGTGAAAGTGTTTAATATATTTTTTGTCACTGTTGTTAACTTAAATAATTAAATAATCAAGATGAATAATATATGTATATATTCAGTAATAATATTATAAGATAAAAAAAAATTTCTTAATTTGTTTTTTTAACAATAAAGTTATACCCCGGTCAAAATAAATCTTGGATTCGCCCCTGGAAACAATCATATAACAATGTGAATGGTCAGGTGTTTTGTAATTTCTGATAAACTATGAAGATCTGCATATTTTAATCGTCTTTGTAACTCTTTCTTTCCTCTGTGTATATAGTTTCATCATGTCGTATATTTTCGAAGGATTCAGTTTTTTAAAAGTTGGTTTAAAATTCAGTAATTCTTTTTGGTTTAATAAAATGGTTGAATCCCAAAAGATCCTATACAACGAAACAGCCATGTGCGTATACTTTCTCACGTTTCAAAGTCTGCTTATGTGTACAAATTTAATATGAGCTGTATTAATTGAAATATTTTGATTGGTTCAATATTTTTATGAGTTGTCAACACCAAAATCAGTGAAAAAGCTGATGTGTTAAGTGCTCGAGAGACTCTATTGTTTTTATTGTATTGATTTGTGGTTTGTGGTTTGGTTTCGGTTTGGTTTTTTCGGTTTTTCGGTTTTATAAAAATTCAAACCATATAAAAACCATAAATATTTTGGTTTGGTACGGTTCGGTTTTTAACGGTTTTTGGTTTATCGGTTTTATAAAAAATGAAACCATTTAAAAACCATATGTAATTTTGGCTCGGTTCGGTTTGGTTCGGTTACAGTTTTTAGTTTGGTTCATAACTTTTGATAAGGCTCATACAATAAGCAAAAATAAAATGAATGTATAAATAATATATTAAGCTAATAAGTAGGCATACTAATAAGTGCAAAAACAAAAAGAATTAAAAAACTAGAATCCAAATCAAATTTTTCGTAAATCCAAATCATCAATAAAAATTAAGACTAATAAAAACCTAGAAAATAGATGAAAACAAAATTAACAACAAATAAAGAAAAAGCAAGAAAGCTATATAAAATTAATAAATCTAAACTAAACAAAAAAACAACCATGGATAAATGATAAATCTAAACCAAACCAAAAAAATATAAAGTTATATAAAATTAATCTAAAGTGTAAAAACCGAAAAAACCATTCGGTTTTACGGTTTTAAACCAAACCAAACCGAAACCAAACTTTTAACAAAAATGATAACCAAATGGGTTTTTAGATTACACCATAACCAAACCATATAATTTATTTTGGTTTGGTTCGGTTTTTTCGGTTATGGTTTTTTTGCCCACCCTTATACAATATGTGACATTACGTGTGTGTTTTGAACCCTTAAACATGAAGCATTGACATTTTTGACCAACACGTAAATATCATAAAATTCAAATTTATATATCATAAAATTCAAATTTATATATCATAAAATCTACTCTTGAGGACCGCGTATTTCCTCTCCATTGGGAAGTCCCCAAAATACCCTCATTTCACTGTGCTGACACGTTTTTTGGAGTCCCGAAATTAACGCCTCTTTCTTTCTTTCCTTTTTTTATATTTTATTTTAAAAATTAACTAAAACACAATATGTTTTATTAAATCTTCTATTTTTCAAACTATCTCACTAATCACAGATTTAAAAATGATTTAAAACTTTGAATTGAGGAGATATATATCGGAATAAGCCAAACATGGTTTATTTAATTTCATCACACAATAGTATCCCCTCCATCATAAGACAATTTAGTAATCCAACAAGCTTTTAAGCCACCAATTATTTATTTACTTGCGAAACAATATCTTCATATTTTTTTTGTTGCTTTAAATTGAACTGAGATCTAAGTAAATAGCGCTTTTATGGTAAAGTAGATTTTTTGATATTCCTCCTATTCAATATAGAAAGAAACAAAAATGGAAATAAAGAAAACGTCAAACGCGTAGAAAAAATAATAATAATTTCCGACCAAAAAAATAATAATAAGAAAAGAAATCCCAAAAGAGTTAAATAGTCTTTTGTTACCTTGTCCGAAAAACCTCAAATAATAATACTGTAATAAAAAAATAAAAAAAAGCCCTCCTTCCACTTTTTTCCCGGCGGCGTTCCACCTTCGTCTTCTTCGCTGTAGCCGCGTCTAAATATTTTCTACTTCAGTAATAAAATCGAAATCGAAATTGAGCAAAGATCTTCTTCCCTCTCGATTTCTCGTCTATAAGTGTAGCAACTTCTTTAATCTCTCTCTGTCTCTTTTTTAATAGTATAATTTTAAGATCTTTGAATATATATTATATTAAAAACTTTGGGGATAATCGTTGCCATCATAACGTGTATTAGTTAGCAGGAGTGCTTGAGTATTCGCTCACGACTAAGTCCCTTCTTCTTCTTCTTCTTCTTCTTCTTCTTCTTCTCTCCCTTCCTTTCACTATCATCTCTTCTCTATTTCTCAAATGCCTCATCTCCAGTTGGGTGGCACGACCCGACCGCGTTGAATCCTTCAGACAGATTTGTTGAAAAGATAGTTTTTTTTTCTGTCAATTACTATAAACCCGAAGATCTGAGTTTCTTCTCTCTTCCTAGCGTTTCCTTTCCTCCGTATGTATTAGTGTAAGCAATTGTGTGGTTTTAATGTTTTTATTTGTTTTCCTACAAGTTCGTGGTTGGATCGTCTCTTTTTGTCTGAATATCAAAAGCCCGTCTTCATCTCTCTCTCTCTTTTAACTACTGCTAATTGTGGGGTTTTCGAGTTTTTTCTCGGATTTGAAAGTTTGAAACTATAATAAGCTGTTCTTTTTGTGTATTCGTCTTTGCCTTTAAAGGTGATGATTTTTTGTTGTAGTTTGGTTTTCGGATTTATAATTTTCTGAAAACGATGATTGTTGCCTTTCTCTTTTTGTTTTTGTGGAGATTAAGATTGGCTTTTTTTTTTATTGAAGCCTTTAGATCCCTGGATTGATCTGTTTCTTTGTTTTGAATGAAACTATGTTTGAAGACTTCTGCTTAATTATGAGCACTTTGATGTCTTTGTTTCTCTTTTGCTAACTTTGTTGCGTCTGTTTACTTCTTTTTCAGGGATCTGCCAAGTTAGATCACAACAATGGCATCTAATAAGAATTTCAGTAAAAGTCGATCAAATCTATCAAACAACTCTGATGTTCTTGAGCCTGGGAGGCCACCTGCTGCTCCTTCAGTCACATTTGCTCGAAGAACTGCCTCAGGTCGCTATGTTAGTTACTCGAGGGACGACCTCGATAACGAATTGGGAAGTGTCGATTTCACCAACTATACGGTTACCATTCCTCCAACTCCAGATAACCAGCCAATGGACCCTACAATTTCTCAGAACCAGCTAATGGACCGTACTATTTCTCAGAAAGTTGAAGAGCAATATGTCTCTAACTCGATGTTCACTGGCGGGTTTAACAGCGCCACGAAGGCTCACCTTATGGACAAAGTTATTGAGACAGAGACTAACCATCCACAAATGGCTGGAGCTAAAGGATCATCTTGCGCGATCCCTGGATGCGATGCTAAGGTTATGAGCGATGAGAGAGGTCAAGATCTTCTTCCTTGTGAATGTGACTTTAAAATTTGTAGGGATTGCTTCGTAGATGCAGTCAAAACCAGTGGAGGGATTTGCCCCGGGTGTAAAGAGCCATACAAGAACACAGATTTGACCGATCAGGCTGATGATAACGGTCAGCAAAGGCTTCCGGGACCTGCGGGTGGCGGGTCAAAGATGGAGAGAAGATTGTCGTTGATGAAGTCAACTAATAATTCAGCTTTAATGAGGAGTCAAACTGGGGATTTTGATCAGAATAGGTGGTTGTTTGAGACCAGTGGAACTTACGGTTATGGGAATGCTTTTTGGACAAAGGACGGTAATTTCGGGAGCGGTAAGGATGGAGATGGAGATGGTGACGGTATGGAGCCGCAAGATTTGATGAGCAAACCGTGGAGACCGCTTACTCGGAAGCTTAAAATTCCTGCTGCTGTTATTAGTCCATACAGGTAAAAGAAAAGTGTTTTTTCTTTTATTGTTTAGCTTTACTTAATCCAATTCTATAAGATCTTTAAAAGAGGATGTTTTTCTTTTCTATTTTTGCAGGCTTTTGATACTTATCCGAGTAGTTGTTCTTGCATTGTTCTTGACTTGGAGGATTAAACATCAAAACCAAGATGCAATATGGTTATGGGGAATGTCTGTGGTTTGTGAGCTTTGGTTCGCCTTTTCTTGGCTTCTTGATCAGCTCCCTAAGCTATGCCCGATTAACCGTGCGACTGATCTTCAAGTCCTAAAGGAGAAGTTTGAAACGCCGACTCCAAGCAACCCAACCGGGAAATCCGACCTTCCTGGACTCGATGTGTTTGTCTCTACTGCAGATCCCGAGAAAGAACCTCCTCTGGTTACTGCTAATACTATTTTATCGATTCTAGCTGCGGAATATCCAGTTGAGAAGCTTGCTTGCTATGTATCCGATGATGGAGGGGCGCTTCTTACGTTTGAAGCCATGGCTGAAGCTGCGAGCTTTGCAAACATTTGGGTTCCCTTTTGTCGTAAACATGTGATCGAGCCGAGGAATCCAGACTCCTACTTTAGCTTGAAAAGAGATCCTTACAAGAACAAATTGAAGTCTGATTTCGTGAAGGATCGGAGACGGGTTAAGCGTGAGTATGATGAGTTCAAAGTCAGGATTAACAGCTTGCCTGATTCGATCAGGCGACGTTCTGATGCTTATCATGCTAGAGAAGAAATTAAAGCCATGAAGATGCAGAGGCAGAACAGAGACGATGAGCCTTTAGAGCCCGTGAAGATTAAAAAAGCTACGTGGATGGCTGATGGTACTCACTGGCCTGGAACTTGGTTGACTTCAGGTAGTGACCACTCCAAAGGTGACCACGCCGGTATCATTCAGGTATAAAGTTGATTCCGAAAGCAAGCTTTTTTTAACTTTTTTTGAAGTCGATTTCGAAAATGGAGTATTATCGTTCAACTTTTCAAGATCTCATATTTTTGGGCATATTATGGATCAATGCAGGTGATGTTGAAGCCACCGAGTGATGAGCCATTACATGGAGAATCCGAAGGGTTTCTTGATCTAACCGATGTGGATATTCGACTCCCGCTCCTTGTTTATGTTTCCCGTGAGAAGCGTCCTGGTTATGATCATAACAAGAAGGCTGGAGCCATGAACGCCCTAGTCAGAGCTTCTGCGATAATGTCAAATGGACCATTCATACTCAATCTTGACTGTGATCATTACATATACAACTCTGAGGCGATGAGAGAAGGTATGTGCTTCATGATGGATCGAGGAGGGGATCGGCTTTGCTACGTTCAGTTTCCGCAGCGGTTCGAAGGTATTGACCCGTCGGATCGATATGCTAATCACAACACAGTCTTCTTTGATGTCAACATGAGAGCTCTTGATGGGCTTATGGGTCCGGTTTATGTTGGGACCGGTTGTCTCTTCCGAAGAATGGCACTTTACGGATTCGATCCGCCTCGTTCCAAAGAACATTCCCTGGGTTGCTGCAGTTGTTGTTTCCCTCGTCGCAAGAAGAAGAATCATATTCGTGAGGAAAACCAATCTCTGCGGATGGGTGATGAGGATGAAGAGGAGATGAATCGCTCTCTAGTCCCCAAGAAATTCGGTAACTCGTCATTCCTCATCAATTCAATACCCATAGCGGAGTTCCAAGGCCGGCCTCTCGCGGACCACCCATCCATTAAAAACGGGCGCCTGCCCGGTGCACTCACCCTGCCGCGAGAGCCTCTGGATGCATCTTCCGTAGCAGAAGCCATTGCTGTGATCTCTTGCTGGTACGAGGATAAAACAGAGTGGGGAACGCGTATCGGGTGGATTTACGGGTCAGTCACGGAAGACGTTGTTACGGGTTATAGAATGCATAACAGAGGGTGGAAGTCGGTTTACTGCGTGACGAAACGGGATGCTTTCCGAGGCACTGCTCCGATTAACTTGACGGATAGGCTTCACCAGGTTCTCCGTTGGGCAACTGGCTCGGTCGAGATCTTCTTCTCCCGTAACAACGCTATTCTCGCAAGCCCGAGAATGAAAATCCTCCAGAGAATAGCCTACTTGAACGTCGGAATCTACCCCTTCACATCGATCTTCCTCATTGTCTACTGTTTCCTCCCCGCGCTCTCCCTCTTCTCTGGTCAGTTCATCGTCCAGACGCTCAACGTCACTTTCCTAGTCTACCTTCTCATCATCTCCATCACTCTCTGCTTACTCGCCTTGCTCGAGATCAAATGGTCGGGAATCTCACTGGAAGAGTGGTGGAGAAACGAACAGTTTTGGCTCATCGGAGGAACCAGCGCCCATCTCGCGGCTGTTCTTCAAGGTTTGCTCAAAGTCGTGGCCGGAGTGGAAATCTCCTTCACGCTCACTTCGAAATCAGGAGGAGATGATGTAGACGACGAGTACGCGGATCTGTACATGGTGAAATGGACTTCGCTTATGATCCCTCCGATAACGATCATAATGGTGAATTTGATCGCGATTGCGGTTGGATTCAGCAGGACGATATACAGTGTGATTCCGCAGTGGAGTAAACTGATAGGAGGAGTGTTCTTCAGCTTCTGGGTTTTGGCTCATCTTTACCCTTTCGCTAAAGGGCTTATGGGAAGAAGAGGAAGAACACCAACGATTGTCTATGTTTGGTCTGGTCTTATCGCCATCACAATTTCTCTTCTTTGGGTCGCTATTAATCCACCTGCTGGTACTACTGATATCGGAGGATCTTTCAATTTTCCATGATAGCTTGACAAAACAAAAACGAGTTTTATCTTCTTCTATTTTTTTGTATTAAGATTACTACATTCCTTTATAATCGTGATAGTTTCTTCAAGGTTTTTGAAAGATGTTGCCGGAGAAGACGATTATTACATCGGAGACTTCAAATTTTTCTCCTTTAAACCCTTCTTCTTCGCGGATTATCTGCAATATGTGTAATAAGCAGTTCTTGCAGTACACTTGTCCTCGCTGCAACTTCCGCTACTGCAATACAGGAAGTGAAATCATCAGCTGAAGAAGAAACTAAAGCTTGCAGATAGAAAAGTGTTTTTCATGATGTGTTGGGTCAATGAACAGACTCCGGAAGTGTGGCAAGCTCTGGAATCATCAGTAAGGGCAGAGAAGAACTCGATAGTTGAGCTCAACGATTACAAAGACGTCAAAGAGAAAGGTCATATTCGAAAAGGTGGTGGCCTGGTGATTGAGGAGATATAATGAGTTATAATGCTGTAGTTATAGCTTGATGATGAAAAGTGTGTTAACAAATGGAGATCTTGTTTATCGTTTTTTGGAGTTACACAATACAAACTACATTCCTTTATTAGATTTTTTGTTTCTTCTGTCTGATGAATGATGATGAGTCAAAATGTTAGGACAGAGATCGGCTTAAATATAGTTTGAACGAGTAAGGGAACTTAGTTTCTCTCGTTGACTTTTTCTTTTTTCTTTTTTCTTGGTTCTCTCGTTTGTATCATATATATGGATGTTTTGCTCATTAGTCATTACATTAGTTTTCACACCTCTTTTTTTTGTTCTACTCTAACATTTGATTTGTAGTGCAATTGTTCAAACTATGAAAGCGATTCATCTACCGAAAAAAGTCGTACACAATCAAAGCTAGATCAAATTTATGGGACATGAACATGATCTACAATGATTTGATATACATTTTGTATTCTTCGGACAATCACCATGACTCCACGTGACAATCATGTGGGAAAGCAAAGCATTATCGTAAGTACTTTTCGACCAAGAATCTAATGTATTATTGGAGATTTGGAAACATGTTGCTTGATAGATCATCTCGCACACAATTTCATCAAAGTAAAAGTTGTTACTTGTTGTTGATATTTGATTCAACCAAATGCTTCCAAGTCATATTTTATTTTTAGTCATTTATTAATTTATTTAAAATACCATATACATCTAATTTTGTAAAGAGGAACTCTTACAACAAAAGAAAATACAAATTTTTTTTTTTTGGTCAAGAGAAAAAATACAATATTAATTAGTTGAACAAACTCTCTACAAACTCGCTTAGCATGCGGAAACCATGATCACTCAATTTGGTGGAAAACAACACACGCATGTCCAAAGCTAAACCTTACCTGTCGCTTAACCAAAATTCATCACATAACTATAAGAGATTATTTCTAAGTATCCCATCAATCTAATCTCCAAAAATACCCCTCAAAAGGAACAAGGAAGATAAAACAAAACAAAAAATGAGAGCTATTCAAACTCATGTGATAATCTTCTTCGTGTTAGTCATCATCATCGTAACATCATCATCAACAAGAGCCCAAAAGAGTCCCCATGTCCGAAACAACCATGGACTCTCTATTGCCATCGAAGAAATGGAAAAAGCAAATTACTTCTCTTTCGTGATGCTCATCAACATGTTACAATCCGTAAACCCTAAATTCTTAGCCAATATCACATTCTTGATGCCCAAGGATAAAACCCTTTCAAGATCAAAAATTATTCAACAAGATTCGGTTTCAGAGTTCTTGCTCCGCCACTCGATCCCTTCTCCTCTTCTTTTCGAGCACCTCAATCTCATCCCCAATGGCTCCATTGTTCCTTCCTCTTTACCACATTACACCCTCGAGATCTCCAACGGTGGAAAGTCAAACTACTTTCTCAACAATGTCAAGATCATTAGCCGCAACATTTGTAGCTTAGGCTCTATCAAATGTCATGGAATCGACGGTATACTACAATCTCCAAGTACTACTAATGATTCTCCTCGAAATACTCACACTGCACCCTTTATTTCTTGCCCTAGCAGCCGCAACAATAGTGACCACAATCATAGTCATCATAACAATAGTGACGACATCAGTTCTCGTCCTGATCATACTCAAACCGCTCCTCCTCCCACCAGCAGTCCGACGACTCGTCAACCAAAATCAGATTCTTCTAAACTTCGTGAGGGGGAAATGTCGGGTTTTATTATTCTTATTCTTGGAATATTATTGAGTGTGATCGGCACGGGCATGGCCATGTAAAGTTTAACTCCGCACACGGCGCGGATTACACCTAGTTATGTGTAACAGGAATCTCTTGTTATTGTTTAAATATGTAACAAACAAACTTAAACTTATTTCGAGTATTTCAAATATGGTTTTTTTTTTTTAATTTTCTTTTAGAAGATTTAAATATATTTTTTAATTTCCTTACAAGGTTTTCATGTATTAATAAAACTATAAAAATAGAAATTTTTGAGTAATAATTTAATATTAAAATTGAGAAATAAAATTATAAAACGGATGACAATAATATAGTGCTAAATATTTGCTAAGAGGCCGAAACTTCTTCCAAATTCCAAGCCCGTGGATATTAAATGGACCAAACGAGTTGGGTTCTCGGGTCAAATATCTAGGAATCGGGTAAAACCGACCCGAGATCTAAAATCTTTTTGCCTTTCGAAGAGAAACCCTACCAAAACCCTGGCAAATTTCTCTGCCTCCATTTCTATGGCAATAGATATTTCTGCTTGGAATTTCTTGTTCATCAAGCCAATCTCTTGCTCGTAAATCTTCTTTTACAGCATTTTTTAAAAAATCCCCTTGAATCAGGAAGAACCCTAGTCTGTTCTTCCTTTATTTCTCAACCCATTGGAGATTCCCGGAAAAAAAAAACAAATGGCTCAGAAATGTGCGATTAGTTTGATCTCGGCCCTAGCAGCTTCCGCTTCTCTCTCGAAGTCGAATATCGCTGCTGCAGATGGACCCTTCACCTTCTCTGGCTTCTCCGCTCCCCCGCCTGCTTCGAGTCCTCAGCAGCAAGGCTCTCCTCCGCCGGCGCCGGGATCTCAGAAAGAACCGTCTGTGGCTGGCGAAGAATCCGATGCTCCTCCACGGATTCGGAACGATAATCCGAGAACGACTTCCGCTGGGTTCGATCCGGAGGCGTTGGAGCGAGGGGCAAAGGCCTTGAAGGGGATAAACAACTCCGCTCATGCCAAAAAGGTCTTCAGACATTTGTTTTTTCTTTTGTTTTCAAGGACAAAAATGTTTGTTTTTCTAGAATTGCGATAACCGAATTCTGTAAATTTGTAGAGGCTATACATAGATCTGATCAGAGATTCTCAAGTTGAATATACGGTTTATGAAAGTCCAAGCCTGAGAAAATAATTCTTTCCAGGTTGCTATAATTTGTATTATGGAGCTTAATGGAACATAGGTTTGAGCTAAAAAGTTTTGTATGGTAAAAGTCTGAGATAGATGTCAACAAGTCTTCTTTTTTTTCTGTGTTGTTTATCAGTTGTGCTTGGGCTCACAATTGATGAATGTTTGGTTTCTGATAGGTATTTGAAAGTATTAAGACACAAGAAGAGACGAGGCAAGCTGAGTTTACTGCTAAGGCGCACGAGTTTAAAGCTATGCAATCCCAAGCTGAAGCTGTGAGATCAACTTACTTTCATTGTCAATATATTTTGATTACATGGTCTTAACCATTGACCTTTTTTTTGCGTTTTAGTCAACTTATATACTATATATATGTTCATACAACTTTCTGGTTACAGTTTTGCATTCATAATTTTTGACTTTGAAGATTCTTGGTTGTAGAGTTATGTTCCTGACATTTTCCATCTCACAGGAGAGGCAAAGGGTCATATACGATGAACAGAAGAAACTTGCTCAGCACCAAGCACAAACAAAGTCGCAGATGGCCCGCTATGAAGATGAGTTAGCAAGAAAACGGATGCAGGCATGCGATTCTATAACTAGTTTTTTTATTTAACATTGAGAAATTCTAGTCTTTCTAACAACTTATGCTGTATATCTTGTTACAGGCTGAGAATGAGGCCCAGAGAACAAGAAATCAAGAACTTGTGAAAATGCAAGAAGAGTCGGCAATTAGGCGGGAAGTAGCTCGACGAGCTACCGAGGAAGAGATTCAAGCACAGAGACGACAAACGGAGAGGGAGAAAGCTGAGATTGAACGCGAGACAATCAGGGTTAAAGCTATGGCGGAAGCTGAAGGGAGGGCACGCGAATCGAAGCTTTCTGAAGATGTCAACAGGAGAATGCTTGTTGATCGTGCAAATGCAGAAAGAGAAAAATGGGTTTCAGCCATAAATACTACATTCGATCACATTGGAGGTCTGACATTTGTGACTCATAGTATCTCTCTATCGTTTAATTCATTCGTTGTGGAAGTTTCTCTATGGCAGTTTTACCTTATAAGTAGAGTCTATTAAGTAGCTTGTGCTTTTGGGCTAATCTTTGGATGTCCTAATCAAATACATGGTTTATGTCTTTTCAATAGGTGATTGACTCTTTTCCCTTTTTCCTAGGGGGCTTGCGTATGATTCTAACGGATCAAAATAAGCTGGTTGTTGCTGTTGGAGGTGTCACTGCTCTTGCAGCTGGGATCTACACAACGAGGTAAAGACTAAAAATGGTTGAGAAAAAACAAATGCCAGTCATGAGTTCCTGTTGTTGAAGGTTGAGGAACTTAGTCAGCTTATAATTTGCTTGTTGCAGAGAAGGTGCAAAGGTTATCTGGAGCTACGTGGATAGAATATTAGGACAACCTTCTCTAATTAGAGAATCATCGAGAGGAAAGTACCCTTGGTCTGGTTCGGTCTCTCGTGCCTTGTCCACGTTGCGGGGTGGTGGTAAGGAGTCTACATCCATAAACGGAAAAGGGTTTGGTGATGTTATTTTGCATCCTTCTCTACAAAAGAGAATCGAACAGCTAGCTAGTGCAACTGCCAACACAAAATCCCACCAAGCACCTTTCCGAAATATGCTTTTCTATGGTCCACCAGGAACAGGGAAGACAATGGCTGCCCGAGAGCTGGCTCGCAAATCTGTATGTATTCTCCATTTCTAATGCTTATAGTTATTATATCAGGTACGAAGAATATATACATCTGAGCTTCAGATTGAGATCTTAGATATAGGTTGCTCATGGGCATTAACTTCGATAATCACTCTCCTTTGATTTGTTACTATTTAGGGTCTGGATTATGCATTGATGACGGGTGGAGATGTTGCTCCACTTGGAGCTCAGGCTGTTACAAAAATACACCAACTGTTTGACTGGTCCAAAAAATCTAAGAGGGGCTTGTTGCTCTTTATCGATGAAGCCGATGCATTTCTGTGCGAGTAAGTGGCAAATCCGTTGCTGATGATAATCTTAACTCAGGGGTTTTAGTTTTAATGTGTTAATTTGATTGCAAATTCGACAGGCGGAACAAAACATACATGAGTGAAGCCCAAAGGAGTGCACTAAATGCACTCCTCTTCCGCACGGGTGACCAGTCCAAAGACATAGTCCTAGCGCTTGCTACAAACCGACCTGGTGATCTAGACTCAGCAGTGTCTGACCGTGTCGATGAGACTCTTGAGTTCCCCTTGCCTGGAGAAGAAGAGCGCTTCAAGCTTCTAAACCTCTACCTAGACAAGTACATTTCTAAGACTAATCTAAAAAAGCCGGGTTTGCTCCAAAGCCTTTTCAAAAAGGACCAGCAGAAGATCGAGGTAAAAGGCATCACCGAGGATCTCCTAAAGGAAGCTGCTGCCAAAACTAAAGGGTTTTCAGGTAGAGAGATTGCGAAATTGATGGCAAGCGTTCAAGCGGCTGTGTATGGAAGCGCGAAGTGCTTGTTGGACGCAAACCTTTTCAGAGAGGTCATTGATTACAAAGTCGCTGAGCACCAGCAGAGAAGAAAACTAGCTGGAACCGATACAGGTAACAAGAAATGAAATCATATAAACTTATGATCAACATAGGTACCTGCAGGTATAGATTTGAACAACAGTCAAAACTCAAAACCCTGAGAGCATTATTCTCAAAAGGGTTCAGGGTTAAAAAAAAAGAAGAAAAGCTTTGATTTTCCAAATTGTTTCTCCCTGTGAATCTAAAGGTGATGATTGATTTAGATTCTTTCTTCTTGGCCATTACAATCTCTCGAGTTGATCTTAATCATCAGTCTTTTGAAAACGAGGCAATACCGGTCTCTTTGTGCGACATTTCCCAGTTCTGACCATCATAGCTTTTGATTTCGACGTGGTCAAGTGTCCCGGGCTTGACACACTTAACCGTGACTGCGACACCATCGGGGTTAGACCTCGGGATATAAAACGATGTGATCCCACAGACTTTGCAGAAGGTATGCTTGGCAGTGTGTGTTCCAAAAGTGTAAGTGGTGATAAAATCTTTGGAATCATCAAGAAGCTCAAAGTTGCTTGAAGGAACAATGAAATGAACATTGCCTCTCATTGAACAATCTGTGCAGTTGCAGCTCCAAGCCACCACATTTCTTGATGCTTTAACTCTCCATTTGATCTTCCCACAGTGGCAACCACCCTCATGAAGTACCAATTCTGATTCCATGGCTAATTAATTACTGAATCTACAAACAGGATCCGATCTGCAAAAGTTGATCCAAAGAAACGCAAAAATTTAACAGATTGGAACCAGATTTTGTTGAACAGAGTTTATGAACCAGATTACGATCGAAAGGAGATTTCGGAAATTGTTCTACACGCGCGTTTATCTATGTTTGAAACGCCTACGGGTGCGTGGCTTCGACGTGCCAAATGTGCGAGTGAGATTGTTTCCTTGAGTTGCACGTGCGCAGAAATTAAACTAATTTGATCTAAAATGGGCTTTAGTGGATCTTTTTATTGGGCCTAAAATAGGTTATTAGTGTCGGGATAACTTTTGGAAGAGGCGGAGACAATTCACCAGATCGAAGATGGCAAGTGAAGAGGCGAAGGATCCATGGAAAGGAGAAGAGTGGGGGACGAGTGAGAATCAGAAGAAGAAGAAGCCAAGTGGTGGTGTTAAAATGGTGACGAGAGCGAGGAAACAGATCCCGAGGGGACTCGAAGAGAAATACGAAGCTTACTTCCTCCCGCGAAAGCCTTGGCCTTCGGCTCTTGCCTTCTATGGAAGTTTCATCCTTGGTGGGATCGGTGCTGGTATGCTTATAGAAGCTTGGATCAACAAAAAAGTCAAAGAAGATGGAGGAGTGATTTGGGAATTCGACAAATGAAACATGGGTTTTTTTTCATGATAGATAACAATGTAAGGCACAGAGAGAATTGATGAAGAGAATGGTTTCAAAAATGTTTGTGGTTTTGTTTTTAAATTGTTGTTGCAAACTCTGCATTTTCTTAAAACTTCAAAAAGCTCTGGTATACATAAAGAGTCTCGCAAAAATTGTTTTCAATTGAACCCCACAACGCATATCAGATGTTCGACGAAATGCTTCCTACTAGAAATTAGAATTACATAATTAAGGAATGAGGGAGAAAAAAAAAACATATTCATGAGTCTAGAAAGGGACCTGATCCCTTGGTATATTTTATTTTATAATGTAGACAAATTATTTCAAGGCACACACAAGTAACCCTCCTTTTCACTTTAGCCAACTATGTGGAAACTAAATACGAGGAAATGTAAATTTTGTGTCCATGATGCTTTTGTCTACCTTATTCAATCGAATTCGTAAACGGCTCATACTAGATAATGATTATTGAACTTTACTTTTATCATCCACACACAAACGGCTCATACATATTGAGCTTTACTTAAATCATCCAGACAAATAACACAAGACAGACCCAAGTAGTGAAAAAAAAGGTTGCATTGTATTAACGCACTTCATAAGAAAGAAGACACAAGTAGAGAGAAGTAAAAAAAAAGGTTGCATTGTATCACGAATTAAAAACACCGAAGAGCTTCGGGTAGATAGAGAGAGAGAGAGAGCGCTTTCTAGTGCGTCGCATTCCTCCTCCTAGCAGCACCCATCTTGTTAGCCATCTCAATAATATGAGCTACAATAATAAACCAAAAGAACTCATGAGAAAGATTTACTTTGAGATCAAAAATCAAGAATCAAGAAGAGATATTACGTACGTGGCATAGTATAGCCAATATAACCAGAACCAGGGTTTCCTATGGGTAAGGCCCAAACAGCTAGTTCCGATCCTGTCTCAGCGCGCGATCTAGTGCCAAAACGACCAGAACCAGTGTTTTTACCAAGTTCCAGCGCGCGATCTAGTGCCTCTTCCCCAGCAAAATATACATAAGCGCAGCTGTAAACAAAATAAACAAAAAAGCTGGTATAAAAATTCACAAGTGGTTGGTTGTCACAAATTGGAAGGAGGAAGAAGCCACAAACCAGTCTCTGGGAAGGTTGTCATAACAGGATCTGGGAATATAAACATGTGTGATCTCTCCACATGAAGCGAAATGTTTTCTCAAAGCGATCTTGAGATCATCATCAGGAACCGAAGTGTCATATCCCTTAACGCAAATGCAATACTTACTGAAATAATAGTAACAAGAAGAACACATCTAATAAGTTACAGATGCAAATTAATCTCCAAAAACAAGAAAGAAGCATCAATTATTATTTATTTACCGTCTTGGGTCATTGTATGCGGCTATCAGAGCATCGTGTTGCTGAGGAGTCATCTCGGGTGGTAATACTATGGGTGAAACCTTAACAGAGACATTCCATCCTCCCACGTCACTTCCATTGAGTTGCAACGCCTTCTCTTCTGCGTCTTCTCCGAGAATGATAAGAAAAGCACATCTGTTCAATAAATTAACAAGAAGCAAGTTTTTAGCACCCCAAAATTCACAACTGGTTGTCACAAAAATAAGCCACAAACCTGTCCTTAAAATTAACACGAAGGATGTCTCCACATGAATTGAAATGATTAATCAACGCCTTCTTGATATCATCCGCAGGAAGCGAAGTGTCGAATCCCTCAACGCAAACCCTAAACCTAATTTTGCAGGAGATAATTATCAACAACAACAACACATCTCACATGTACACAAATCTCCCCAAAATAAGCATCAATTTACCGAGGCCTCTTCGACTCAAGGTATTTTTTCCAAATCTCCGCACTAATCCGATCCTACAGCACAAAAGATGTAATCAGAAATTTCAATTTCAGATATTATTATTTTTCTTACAACCCTAAAATTTGTGAAGAAACAGAGGTTCACTCGAGTAAGGAGAATTAAGAAGATTACGGGGAAGGGGTTACGGGTCTCGTCGTCCATGGAGAAGCTGAGAGAAGAAGAGGCACTTAACCCTAATTGATATTTGGGATTTAGGAACAACTAGTATTTATCATCCGTAGGCGTAGCGTGCTACGCACGAGTCAATTTTTTCATTTAAACTATTTTTTACATTAAAATAAAATGTTACTGTAGTCATACATTTTTTGGAATGGATAATACAACCAATGAATCAAATATCAGTATCAATTTTGCTTACAATAAAGCCCAGAAAAGGCCCAATAGAAGAATTTGAATTTTGTTGACCATTAAAAAAAAAAAAGTGATTTCTCCGCGTCTTCTCCACCACTTCGAAATTCATGACACTCTCCTTGAAGACTAATTTACAGATGTTATCGAACGCGAATCGCTCCAATATATCTCTATCAATTTTCCAGAGGCTTCTGCTAACACCAGAATAAGCCTGGATTGGAGAAAATCTCAGCATCTAAAACTGAAATTGAGAGTGAAACTGATTAATTGAGATATACCTCGTGTTGATTTTGATGGTGACGTGACCTAGTTCTAAATTCGTAGCTCGCCATCTTCCTTAGTTTCCAGTTTCCACCACATGTCGCCGTCGGGAGTTGAAAATCCTTTATGGAAACAATCGAATTTCGTCTTGAGCATGTACTCGACGTTCGTTGGATTCGCCGTCATGACGAATTGTTGCTTCCCTAGTCGCTAAAAGAAGAGAGTCTCGACGGCGGCTGAGACAAAGCTGAAGACCAACCGCACATAGGGAGAAGAAAAGCTGCTTACAATTTGTGTTTATGCACAAAGTGGTCCTCAAGCAAAAGATCTGGTCATGACGAATTGTTGCTTCCCTAGTCGCCGGAAAACCACCGTCTGGGTTGGGCATCGGGACAGAGTCTCTACCGTCCAATCGAGTAAACGGTTGCTTCCGAAGATTTCCTTGGAAAGATGAAGATCGGGAGAAAGAGAAGGAAGATGATGAGCTCCATTAGTTTATGTCCTCTTCTTTGAGCTCTGCCGAAGATTTCACTTGATTTTCATCTTCTTTTTTTAATCAAGTGTAAGTGGTGCGTATTGTTTAATCAAATTGACTATCGAATTGAATTGGAACAGCATAGAGGGAAAAACAAAACTTGTAGAGAGAGACATGAAACAGTTTGAAAACCTGATGTGACCAAGGAAGTTGGAACTAGTGGCTTTGAATGAGAAAATTTAGAAATTTTTAGGATTATGGATTTTTAGTTTTGTTTAGGAATTTTTAGATCTACTTTTATGGTTTTGTTTTACCTTTACATTAATTTTTATTTTATTTATTTGCCAAATGTCAACTTGTAATTGAACATGTGACTTGTGTTTTGGTAGATAAAAGATTATTTTATTTTATTGATTTGCCACATGTCAACTTGTAATTGAACATGTGATTTCACTACAAGAGATTAATCAGCACACGTCACTTATATAACGACGGTCCATTAACCGACGTGAAACTTTTAAAAAAGAAGGAGCTTGGCGTCGCTTATTAAACCGACTGTAATTTTTAAACTAATATCGATTTATTAAATTAAATGTTTATTCGTCTGTGATGGAAAACGTTAAAGTTTATCTGTAATTGTGACTTGCTTCCAAAAGACACTCATTTTCTCTTCCAAATCGAAATCGAAGAACTCAATTCGATCATTGGGTTTCTCGTTACATTGTGTCTCCGATTACCTTGAAATCGTTTCTCTCTTGATTGGAGTTTTGTTCTATCGGTGGAAAGTCATATCTCAGTTCGATTCAAGGTTCTTATTTCTATCTCCGAAGCTTTCTCTTCTTCAATAGCTCGAGATTGACTACTAGGTTTTGTATCGTAGAAATTTCCTAAATTCGTTGTGTTGATGACTAAACCGTTCGATTTCTAAGAATGATTCTAAATATCGTTTAAGGATAATGATGAATTCGTGAAGAAGTTTGGGGTAGGGTTCTCAGCGGTGAATCTTCAATTTATTTCAGAAAGCATACCTTGAGTTTAAGGTGATTATATATTGAGTATAATTTTGCTTCGATTGTTGTGTTTCCTGTTTTTCAATCTAAGATATTGTTCTATGTTGTTTGATTTGAGTACAGAGTTGGAAGGAGATGCAGAGGAAAAGCATATTAAGGTGGCATACATACGATTAGCGAAATTCTATCATCCAAATGGTACTTTTCTGGATCTGTAGAGGATACATATATAGTATTTCATGATTTATGTGAAATTACCGCCTATCAAAGTCAGATTTGTGATTGTCAACAACTCCTTTTTGAACTGCGTTTCTGAATTAGGGATTTCATAGTAACACATAAGAACTGACCAAAGTATTTGTAGGCGACGCTTCTGTTTATTAGTTCAGAGAGTCACTTTGTTTATCACAAAGTTGTAACTCTGTTTTGGTTTCTGCTTATTAGATTTATCGTGTTTTGTCCTCTAGTTTATGATGGAAAGGGGACACTTGTAAGGAGAGAAGGCAGAAGCAAGATTCATCAAGATTCAGGCTGCATACGAGCTGCTCATGGACTCAGACTAGAGAAGACCATATGATATGGATACCCAAGTGAATCCAATGAAGGTATATATAAGAATCACAACTTGGAATTTTCTTAACTCAAGTAGTAATTGTGCTTCATAGTGTTTGATCCTTGTTTATTCTATTGATGGAGACTATCTCACAGATTATGAGTTTGAAGTTTAATACACTACATCTTATTGTGTATAGAAGTATGATATGATGTATAATCCAATGATAATAAGTTTGTTAGGTTGTCTTTAGTTTTTTTTTGTATTGGTCTGATGATGGTTTTCTTGCTTCAGAACTCAGAACTCAGTGAAAGGACCTGAAGATAATCTTCATATCGTGACTACTGCTCTTTAAACTCATACTGGACCAAACAACCAATTCTAGGTAACTGCACAATTTATTTGAGCTCAAAAAGTAGTTTCTATAGGTAACACAAAATACCATTTTTATAGGTGACCACCATGGATGGGACACAAAGTTTAACACCAACTTTCATCAAACAGTCAATCTCCAGTTCCCACAAGAAGTGTAGAAACCCCCAAAGAAGATAAAATGATGCAGAAGTAGAAGCTAGCAAGAATGTTACGACACAATGGTAGATTTAATGATTTTTTATGTTTTGTTTGAGTTTGATTTAGATCTCATGTTATGTGTTTTATCTGTATAGATGATTGTTAAACTATTATTTGATTAATTATTTTTTTTTGTCAAGTTTGATTAATTATGAGTTTATTGTTGTTTTTCAGTTTATTCTAATTATAATTTAATTTAATAAAAAATTAGAATTAGTGATCGTGTATACTTGCGTCGAAATATTCTGTTTTTAAATCATAAAGAAAACTGACGTTAAAATATAGATAAGTGACGCTAGTGTTTAACGTTAAATATAGCGTCGGTTTTTTAAGTGAAGCAAAAATACTTAACGTCGGCCAATGTTACGTCTGTTTTATAATTGACGCCAAGTTCTTAAAGTCAGTTTAAAAATGACGCTAATGTAAATAAAAACCGACTTTAAACGCCTTCTTTTTTGTAGTGTTTGTGTTTTAGTAGATAAAGGATTAAGTATAAAAAAACATTTGCCTACTTTTTATAATGATGAACCGAACGGTTAACCAAAACATAACCCTCTCTTCATCGAATCCTGAAATTATTATATTATTTGGTTCGTTAATTTAACTGAAATTAAAAGTTCTAGTAATTAATTACAAAGATATTTTCTTTAATGATTTAGAATTTACAAACAAAAAAACACATTAAAAATATCACAGCCGCAATTGATGGGAATTGCAATGCAAGCATTGGTTTTTTTTTTCCCCGACATATCTGTTCAAATGAGACTCTTACTTCGAAATGCATACCATTAAATCCATGTCTTCACAATACCGATCTGATTAAAGTTTAGAAAAAATATCCACCAACAAAGCCCAGCAAGACAACTCAAAACATAGAGAGTATCACGATAATGGGTCGACGAAAATAACAAATAGAGGCATCAACCCAGAGAAGAGTCTAAAAATGAGTATAGCAAATAGGTGCAATTGCAAAAAAAAAAAATCCAATTCATAAATGCATCAATATCTGGATAATGATGCTCATGAATGATAATAGCCTCAACTTTATATCTATTATCCCAATCTCATTCTTTCGCTATATCTAGGGAGCCCAGTTGATAGGTTAGTGGGATACGATATTCCGGGACGGTTCCTTCTTTGACTAGGAAATATTTCGTCAATTCAAGATTGTCGATTCCTCTTTTTTGCCTCAGATTATGTAACAAACCAACCCCATTTATCGTGCATTGGATAGACATAGAAAAATATGGAGCTATAATATGCTTAATCCTCAACAACACTGTTAACTGTCTAGTAAGTCCTATCGTCCAACACACATCTACAATCTGACGCAATACTTCATCTAGTACAGTTATATGACACCCCTCTCCCAATCGTGAAACCGCTTCTTCCAATCGATAACGTATCCATCATTCATTTTACATGTATGAGGATAAAAAAATATGCATTTACAGTAAGAGATTTGCTAACTTTTTAGCATTACTAACAAAAAAACTTCAGTAAAGTAAAAAGATAGAACATCATTCAGATGCAGTTAGAGTAATGACTAGATTTCTTTCCTTTTGTGCACAAATTGTGCACAAAACAACACTTTAAACCAAGAGTCATATTTTCGTTATCACAACTTAGTCAGATTATGTGAAGCAAAACAAATCACAACATCAAAAAACTGATTATTCATTCACATTCACGAAATCATCTGCAACAAATCAACCCCACAAGATAATAAGGTCAGTTGCCGGACATATTCCATTTGATAACAAGGAAATCTATCTATGGCAGAGTAAAACAAATTCACCTAGACCTAGACAGAGAAAGGATTCTCTATACCAGAAAATAATTCTAGCGCAACTTCAAATTCACAGCCACGAGAGCATTGAAAAGCTTTTAGGAACTCAAACAACATGTACACTTATCATAAGCTTATAGCAAAACTTTAGAATTGATTGATCCATAAATATCTTTAGATCGATTCCACCTTCAAAGAAAATCCATCTTTCGTTTTTCACGAGCTCAAACTTAAACCCTAAAACATATCAGATGTTCGACGAAATGCTTCCTACTAGAAATTAGAATTACATAATTAAGGAATGAGGGAGAAAAAAAAAACATATTCATGAGTCTAGAAAGGGACCTGATCCCTTGGTATATTTTATTTTATAATGTAGACAAATTATTTCAAGGCACACACAAGTAACCCTCCTTTTCACTTTAGCCAACTATGTGGAAACTAAATACGAGGAAATGTAAATTTTGTGTCCATGATGCTTTTGTCTACCTTATTCAATCGAATTCGTAAACGGCTCATACTAGATAATGATTATTGAACTTTACTTTTATCATCCACACACAAACGGCTCATACATATTGAGCTTTACTTAAATCATCCAGACAAATAACACAAGACAGACCCAAGTAGTGAAAAAAAAGGTTGCATTGTATTAACGCACTTCATAAGAAAGAAGACACAAGTAGAAAGAAGTAAAAAAAAAAAGGTTGCATTGTATCACGAATTAAAAACACCGAAGAGCTTCGGGTAGATAGAGAGATAGAGAGAGAGAGCTTTCTAGTGCGTCGCATTCCTCCTCATAGCAGCACCCCTCTCGTTAGCCATCTCAATACAATGAGCTACAATAAACCAAAACAACTCTATGAGAAAGATTTACTTTGAGATCAAAAATCAAGAATCAAGAAGAGATTTACGTACGTGGGATAGTATAGCCAATACCACCAGAACCAGTGTTTCCTATGGGTAAGGCCGAAACAACTAGTTCCGATCCTGTCTCGAAACTTTTACCAAGTTTCAGCGCGCGATCTAATGCCTCTTCTCCGGCAAAATAAACAAAAGCGCAGCTGTAAACAAAAACAAAAAAGAAAAGAAAAGAAAAGCAGGTAAAAAATTTCACAAGTGGTTGGTTGTCACAAATTGGAAGGAGGAAGAAGCCACAAACCGGTCTCTGGGAATATAAACATGTGTGATCTCTCCACATGAAGCGAAATGTTCTCTCAAGGCGATCTTGAGATCATCATCAGGAACCGAAGTGTCATATCCCTTAACGCAAATGCAATACTTACTGAAATAATAGTAACAAGAAGACCAGATCTTATAAGTTACAGATGCAAATTAATCTCCAAAAACAAGAAAGAAGCATCAATTATTATTTATTTACCGTCTTGGGTCATTGTATGCGGCTATCAGAGCATCGTGTTGCTGAGGAGTCTTCTCGGGTGGTAATACAATGGGTGAAACCTTAACAGAGACATTCCATCCTCCCACGTCACTTCCATTGAGTTCCAACGCCTTCTCTTCTGCGTCTTCTCCGCGAATGATAAGAAAAGCACATCTGTTCAATAAATTAACAAGAAGCAAGTTTTTAGCAGCTCAAAATTCACAACTGGTTGTCACAAAAATAAGCCACAAACCTGTCCTTAAAATTAAAACGAAGGATGTCTCCACATGAATTGAAATGATTAATCAACGCCTTCTTGATATCATCCGCAGGAAGCGAAGTGTCGAATCCCTCAACGCAAACCCTAAACCTAATTTTGCAGGAGATAATTATCAACAACAACAACACATCTCACATGTACACAAATCTCCCCAAAAAAAAGCATCAATTTACCGAGGTCTCCTCGACTCAAGGTAGTTTTTCAAAATCTCCGCATCAAACCGATCCTAAAGCACAAAAGATGTAATCAGAAATTTCAATTTCAGATATTAGTTTTCTTACAACCCTAAAATTTGTGAAGAATCAATCGAGTAAGGAGAATTAAGAAGATTACGGGGAAGGGGTTACGGGTCTTGTCGTCCATGGAGAAGTTGGGAGAAGAAGACGCACTTAACCCTAATTGATATTTGGGATTTAGGAACAACTAGTATTATCACCCGTAGCGTGCTACGCACGAGTCAATTTTTTCATTTAAACTATTTTTACATTAAAATAAAATGTTACTTTAGGCATACATTTTTTAGAATGGATAATACAACGGAAAAAATGCCATTTAAATCCTCAATTTTCAAAATTCAGGGATTAAAAGCACGAACTATCGGATTGTCCATTACACTTTATTGCATTTATGTGAATATACTGAGGGAATATACCGAGGGAATAAACAAGAGAGTTGCTGTTGTCAGCAACATCATGTAAGTTTGTCCCTTAATATTCTGAAATATATAGTGCTGCTGAATTTGTTAAATCTGGTCTCTCTGTTCTGCTTTGGCGTTGTTGCAGGTATGTCGTTGGCCAGTACCCAAGGTTCTTAAGGGCTCGTTGGAAGTTTTTGAAGACAGTTGTGAATAAGCTGTTTGAATTCATGCATGAGACACATCCTGGTGTTCAGGTAGCGCTCCCAAACTTTAAAATTTTCTGGGATATAGTTTTCCAGGTAGAATCACAGATTATAAATTGTATCATTCGGTGTTAAATCCGAGAATAAGATCCGGATAAGTTCTTGGATATTATATTGGTAGCAAATGTATGCTCATCTGCTCAAGCTAGCATCTCACTCATTTTTGGTCTGAGTATTCTTGCATAGAGTTTGCATATTTCTAACTAAAGATGCTTAATACTTATGTTGCCTTTTCAGGATATGGCCTGTGATACATTCTTGAAAATTGTTCAGAAGTGCAAGCGTAAATTTGTTATTGTTCAGGTTTGTATCACTATGTTCAATTCACCTTTTGATTCTTCCATTTTCTTCTGAATGAGGTCCTAGTTATAATTCATTGCGCTTTCAGGTTGGAGAGAATGAGCCATTTGTATCTGAACTTCTGTCTGGCCTTGCAACAACTGTTCAAGATCTTGAGCCTCATCAAATTCACTCATTTTATGAATCTGTAAGTTTTCCCGATGCATTTTTGGTTTGCCAATCAGAGCTATTTCTCTGTTGTGACTTGTGATTTCATGGTTTCTCTCTCTCCAGGTTGGTAATATGATCCAAGCAGAACCAGATCCTCAGAAGAGAGATGAATATATACAGAGGTTGATGGCACTCCCAAACCAGGTATGTTAAATTAAAATGTGGCTGCTAAGCTTTTATTTACATAGCTGGCTAAAACTGTTCCGTTTTATAATGTAGCAATGGGCAGAAATCATAGGACAATCACGCCAAAGTGTAGAATTTCTCAAGGATCCAGGTGTGATACGTATAGTGCTTATCCTACAGGTCTGATTTCTTACCTATTCTTCAGAATGCATTATTATATCATCACGTTAAAATTTAACAGTTGAGTTTGTGCATCTGCTGGTGTTTAGATAAATGATTTTATTGCAAGGTGTAACTATTGACTTGTGTTTTTCCATGCAGACTAACACTAGTGCTGCTACTTCACTGGGAACATACTTCTTATCCCAAATTTCCTTGATATTCTCGGATATGTTGAACGTATACAGGTAAATTCATGATACATTATTATAGCCTCTAATAGTTATAGCACTCTTTCTTTTGTTATTTTATTGGGGACTCATTTTATTTTCTCGACTGCTGCACCAGAATGTACAGTGAGCTTGTGTCATCCAGCATTACTGATGGGGGGGCATATGCTTCCAAGACATCTTTTGTAAAACTCTTAAGGTTTGGATGACTTTATGCACCAGAGACACACGGTTCTTGATATCTATATATGAAAAACTGGAATAATTTTGTACTGTTATACTTTGCTCTACAGATCTGTTGAGAGGGAAACCCTTAAGCTGATAGAAACCTTTTTAGACAAAGCTGAAGGCCAACCGCACATAGGGAATAAATTTGTGCCTCTAATATTGGAATCGGTTTTTGGTGACTACGCAAGGAATGTGCCTGATGCTAGGGAATCAGAAGTTCTTTCACTTTTTGCAACGATTATAAACAAGTATGCCTCTTGTTGGTTGATGCGTGCCGTAATAATTATGGATGTGTACCATCTGCATCATTCTGGAGTGTTTTCTTCCTACTCATATGATCTATGCATATATTCAAAAATTATTGCTGCAAGATTTGATTCGGAACTTTACTTCCCATAAAGCTGGAATGATTTTGATTTGTTCTTTCAGGTACAATGCAACAATGTTGGAAGACGTGCCTCACATATTGGAAGAGGTTTTCCGGTGTACATTGGAGGTAACCAAATTTGTGGACCATGTTCTTTGTTAAACATAAATGAGGAGACTCGGCACTTTATTGGCAATTTTCATCCTTCTGCAGATGATAAGTAAGAACTTCGAAGATTATCCGGAACACCGCCTCAAGTTTTTCTCATTACTCCGTAATATTGCTATGTTTTGTTTCAAGCTATCGAGTCAGGTTGGTGAATATGTTTTCGCATATTTTTTCCCTTCACGTGATCTAAGGAGTTAATTGCCTTATTTCTAAGTCTTGTCTCATTATTGGCTAATCTTTATCACTGTCTTGCCATTTTGCATCAGCAACTGAAGCTAGTGGTGGATTCAATTATCTGGGCATTTAAACATACTGAGAAAAAGATTGCGGAAACGGGGCTTAATATTTTGCTTGAGATGCTGCAAAACTATCAGGTTTGGTGTTTATTTTCCTTCTTTTAGCACTTAAGTGGTTGTGGCATTTATTTATTTTCTCATCTAACATTTTACCTCTGATTGTAGCAGCAATCTGAGTTTTCTAATCAATTCTTCCGGTCATACTTTATACAAATCGAGCAAGAAATATTTGCTGTTTTGACTGATACCTTCCATAAGCATGGCTTCAAGTTGCATGTGTTGGTGCTGCAGCAACTGTTTTGCCTGGTAAAAACATCTCTTCTATCTATCTTATCTTTATTTATTGTTGGCCTAAGTAATCGTTTGCTTGGAAATGGGTAGTTGTATGCATGCGCTTAGACGTTCATTGATTATTATATTTCAGGTTGAGAGCGGTTCTTTGACAGAACCTTTGTGGGATACTGCAACCGTACCTTACCAGTATCCGAACAACGCTGCCTTTGTTCGTGAATACACCATCAAGCTATTGAGCTCTTCATTCCCCAACATGACTGCCGCAGAGGTAAAGTAGAAACTAAAAGTTTTGATGTTGATTTCTTTTTTTATTTGTTTTGTTCAAGATGATTCCTCTTGTTTCTTAAATCTGATATTGAATATGAATAAATATATACAGGTCACACAAATTGTGAATGGACTTTACGAGTCTAGAAATGACCCGTCTGGATATGAGAATAATATTCATGACTTGCTTGTACAGTCCGCTCAGGTAATTAATTTTCTTTTCTTTCACGAATCCATTCAATAATAGCCACAATCCAATGAATTTTTATACTAAATTTTCAGGATCCCTATGCTCTTTATGCTGAGGAAGCAGCTGCGCAGAGAGAGCAAGAGCGTCAAAGAATGCTATTGATCGCTATTGAAAACGAGATGGTGGAATAATAATGAAACAAGCATAAATCTTTGCCAGCTTCACTATCCATACTAGTTTGGGAGTCATGAATATTGTAGTCTTGACCGACTATTAAAGGAAGTTCAAATAGGTACAAAGAGGATAAAACAAAAGAAATTCCACAGCCAAAATAACATAAGACAGACCCAAGTAAAAAGAAGTAAAAAAAAAAAAAGGTTGCATTGTATCACTATCACGATACAAAGCATATATAAGATAAAACCTCCATGTAAGTATTATAGAGAGAGAGAGCTTTCTAGTGCGTCGCATTCCTCCTCCTAGCAGCACCCATCTTGTTAGCCATCTCAATAATATGAGCTATAATAAACCAAAACAACTCATGAGAAAGATTTACTTTGAGATCAAAAATCAAGAATCAAGAAGAGATATTACGTACGTGGCATAGTATAGCCAATATAACCAGAACCAGGGTTTCCTATGGGTAAGGCCCATACAGCTAGTTCCGATCCTGTCTCAGCGCGCGATCTAGTGCCAAAACGACCAGAACCAGTGTTTTTACCAAGTTCCAGCGCGCGATCTAGTGCCTCTTCCCCAGCAAAATATACATAAGCGCAGCTGTAAACAAAATAAACAAAAAAGCTGGTATAAAAATTCACAAGTGGTTGGTTGTCACAAATTGGAAGGAGGAAGAAGCCACAAACCAGTCTCTGGGAAGGTTGTCATAACAGGTTCTGGGAATATAAACATGTGTGATCTCTCCACATGAAGCGAAATGTTTTCTCAAAGCGATCTTGAGATCATCATCAGGAACCGAAGTGTCATATCCCTTGACGCAAATGCAATACTTACTGAAATAATAGTAACAAGAAGAACACATCTTATAAGTTACAGATGCAAATTAACCTCAAAAAACAAGAAAGAAGCATCAATTATTATTTATTTACCGTCTTGGGTCATTGTGTGCGGCTATCATAGCATCGCGTTGCTGAGGAGTCATCTCGGGTGGTAATACAATGGGTGAAACCTTAACAGAGACATTCCATCCTCCCACGTCACTTCCATTGAGTTCCAACGCCTTCTCTTCTGCGTCTTCTCCGAGAATGATAAGAAAAGCACATCTGTTCAATAAATTAACAAGAAGCAAGTTTTTAGCAGCTCAAAATTCACAACTGGTTGTCACAAAAATAAGCCACAAACCTGTCCTTAAAATTAAAACGAAGGATGTCTCCACATGAATTGAAATGATTAATCAACGCCTTCTTGATATCATCCGCAGGAAGCGAAGTGTCGAATCCCTCAACGCAAGCCCTAACCCTAATTTTGCAGGAGATAATTATCAACAACAACACATCTCACATGTACACAAATCTCCCCAAAATAAGTATCAATTTACCGAGGTCTCTTCAAATCAAGGTAGTTTTTCCAAATCTTCGCACTAATCCGATCCTAAAGCACAAAAGATGTAATCAGAAATTTCGATTTCAGATATTATTTTTCTTACAACCCTAAAATTTGTGAAGAATCAATCGAGTAAGGAGAATTAAGAAGATTACGGGGAAGGGGTTACGGGTCTTGTCGTCCATGGAGAAGTTGGGAGAAGAAGAGGCACTTAACCCTAATTGATATTTGGGATTTAGGAACAACTAGTATTATCACCCGTAGCGTGCAACGCACGAGTCAATTTTTTCATTTAAATTATTTTTACATTAAAATAATCTTTTCCTTTTTGAAGACGAAGCCTACCTTTTATAATGATGAACCGAACGGTTAACCAAAACATAACCCTCTCTTCATCGAATCCCGAAAATTATTATTGATTTCTTATTTTGTTAATTTAACTCAATCAAAAGTTAAATTAAATGACCAATTCAAATATGTTAAATCATCATTTTAATTAAAATTTAAATAATGTTAAAAATTCCAAAAAATCTTGTTTTTAAAAAAGAAATATATTTCTTTAACTTTTGACAAAAAAAAGTTTTTTAAGATCCCGAAATCAATAATAATTTTGGGATTCGATGAAAAGAGGGTTATATTTTTGTTAACCGTTTGGTTCATCGTTATAAAAAGTAGACTTAGACTTCGTCCTCTTTGTTAATTTAACTATTTTGATATTTATTTCTATTTAAAAAAATATGATTTTTTGGTACATAATTTCCTTTTTTTATTTGTTTGTTAAATTTTTTATGTTGATTTTCCATAGAATTAGCTAGGGGTGGCCAATCCAAGTTCCATGTTGGATTTTTCAGGTTTTGGGTTGGGTTTGGGTTATTTGGTTTGAGAATTATTTGATCAAATTCGATCTACATAAAATTTGGATCATGTTTTTTAGGTTTTAGATCAGGTTTAAGTTGTTTGTATCGTAAATAATTTGACCAAAATATCTTGTATTAGGTTTGGTTATTGAATATTTATAAAAAAAATACAAGGTTTTCATATTTTAAGTAAATTATAACATATATACGTGACGAAAAATCATATAAGGTTTTCATATTTTAAATGGAGAAGTTGGAGATTCTATATAGATGCTCTCGTACATATAAACTCACAAGTTTTTCACAAACAAAAAGAATACAAGAAAACTTACGAGACCAATCAAGTGGAGAAGAGACAAATAAGAAAATAAAGGGATATTGACGGAGAAATCAATATGTTTTTGAAAGTGAGAAATCAATATGTTTTTGAAAGTGATAGAATCGATATAAGATTTATTTTATATTAAGGTTAAACCGTTAAAGACTTAAAGTCATGATGTCTATTAGGGTTATTAGTCAAATTAGTTAATTTTACATATATCTTTAAATTTTATAGTAAATTGCTAGTTTTAGTTTTGTTAATTTTATATTTATGTTTATTAATGTAGATACTATATAAATAATATATGTAAAAATAATATTGGATTTTACTTGGGTTTTTTTAGTTATCTAAAGACCAATCCAAATAACCCAAACCCAAATTAGTAAAAATTATTAGATCCAAATAGGTTTTTATAGAAACTCATATCCAAACTAATTGAAGTTTTTTGGATTGGATTGTATTAGGTTGGATTAGGTTGCTTGAATTGGCCACCCCTAGAATTAGCATATATATCAAGTTAATTTCCTTTTATTTTTATTTTTATTATTAATTTAGCTCCTTGTGGGTTGCATGGGTTAAAGGTAATGTGTTTTTTAGAAAGAGTTTCTGGGTAACTGAGGATTCCCCTCGCTTCTCACTTCTGACGAACTATCATGAACATGCTGATTCTCAAGCTGGTACTAGTCGACTTTCCACGCTGCGAGTTGAGAGATGGAAAACAAGCTTCGTTTTGGTATGACTCATGGACTGATCTTGGGCCTCTCATTACTTACATTGGTGATAACGGCCCGAGACAACTAAGAGTTAGAAGAGATTCTCGAGTGATTGAGGTCACTCGCAATGACGGCTGGAGAATGCCGGGAGCAAGATCTGAGAGAGCGTATAACTTCTTGCTTACTCTCACTACAATTTCTCCTCCGGAGGAGTCAATGGGTCCTGATATTTTTCTATGGCGCAAACCAATAGGTACGTTCTCAACAACATTTTCCTCTAAAGATACTTGGGAGCAATTGCGTGTTTGAGTTTTATTTTAGTTGTATTTCTTTTCCGTTGTAGTTTTACTTCGCTTTTGTATTTACTCTCCAATAAGTTGTAAGCAACAATGTAAACTCGGAAAAAATGGTATAAATCTAAACATTTAGACCCCAAAAAAAAAAACAAATTTTGATAACCCTTAAAGTCGAAAAAGAAAGGTTTCTCGAAAAACTATATTTAGTAAGGAGAAGAAGATTACGGGGAAGGGGTTACGGGTCTTGTCGTCCATGGAGAAGTTGAGAGAAGAGGCACTTAACCCTAACAAGTAAGGATAAAATTTTAAAAGAAGATGTTGAAGAATATGAAAATAAAGAAGATCAACATTAAAAAAAAAACAAAAGTATTTGCTTGATTGGAATGACTATTTTAACAATGTAAGTTATTTTGATATGTACATGAAAGTGGAATGACTAATTTAATTGGTTCTGTTTTGTGTTATATGGAATAACTAGTTCAAGAGAATCTTGAGTTATTTGATTTGTACATGAATTTTTTTTAAAAAACGTTGCATTGTATCACGATTTAAATATACCAAGGAGCTTCGTCTAGTATTAGACATAACGAAAACCACGGTTTCTTTTCGGTAAGGCCTCAAAATAGATTATTGTATGCTTTTTTGAATATTTGATTTGATTCGAAATACTTCACCAGTGATTTTCTTTGTTGCAAAGACGATTTTTTTGTTTTTTTGGTCGAAGTTGCAAAGACGATTATTTACTAATATTTATGTTATAATTTAGACAATTTCTTACATATTATTACATAAGAAAACAAACATGATGAACCACCAAGTACCCTCTCCTCTGTAAACTTCAGCAAGACATATACTTAAACAATTTCGTATTTATGTATTTACGTACAAGCCCGACATCACTTACACCGAACAACTTTGCATTTCTCACTCAAGATCACGAGAAACCACGACAAGCTGTTTCCCAACGTTCTTACCGTGAAAGAGTCCAACGAGAGCAGCAGGAGCGCTCTCGAGTCCATCAGCAACATCTTCCACATACGTTATCTTCCCTTGTCTTATATACGGAACCACAAACTCGGAGAATTCCGAGTATTTGTGGAAGTAATCGATGGCGTTAAACCCTTGAATACGGATTCGTTTGTAGGTGATGAGCGTGAGGTTGTATACTCCTTCCGGAGTCTGTAGATTGTACTGCGAGATCATTCCACATGCTGCGATACGGCCGTGTGGTCTCATGTTCAGGATCACTGCGTCCAGCATTTTGCCTCCCACGTTCTCAAAGTATATGTCAATGCCTACAGGGAAACACCTGGAAAAGAGAGAATCCCTTTTTTTTTTTTAATCTTCCATTTGATAGTGAATAATATAGAAGAAATAATTAGTTACCTCTTCAAGGCAGCATTAAGATCTTTTTCTTCCTTGTAGTTGAATGCATCATCGAATCCGAATTTGTTCTTGAGGAGATCAACCTAAATTGATTGAAGAAGCTAAAAAATATCAAGCGGTTTGGTTTTATTGACCCGATCAAGAGAGTTGGTAGACTAGGCATGGGCATTCGGTTACCCGTTAATTCGGGTTCGGGTCGGAGTTTTCGGGTTTAGGCTCAGAGTCCCCGTTCGGGTATTTTAAACCATCGGATCGGATTCGATTCGGGACTTATCGGGTTCGGTTCGGGTTTAGTAAACTGATTAGAATCCGCCCTTACCCGAATAACATTTCGGATCCAGTTACATTGGCTATTTTGTAACTATGAGTTCGGGTATTTTTTGGGTATTTCGAATATGTTCGGGTATTTTTACCCATAATATGATCAAAATCTGAAATAGTTCAACATAATTCAACAAACGTTTACAAGCATCGACCCGACCCAAAAAAAAACTTCGACTTTACTAAGTATTGACCCGATTTCGGATTTGTTCGGGTTTATTTCGGATTTCGGGTTATATCCAAACCCGACCCGATATCTGATATATTAAGTGGTAAGCCCCATTCGGGTATTTTAGAGGATCTGAACCCGATCTGAACCCGATACTTTGGGTCGGGTTCGGATATCGAGTATAGGTAAAACGACCAGACCTAGTTGGTACAGCTATAGAGTTACCTTTTCTTTGCTCCCGGCGCTTCCAACGACAAAACAACCCATCATCTTAGCAAATTGTCCCACAAGCTGACCAACCGCACCAGATGCAGCTGACACAAACACAGACTCTCCTTTCTTTGGAGAACATATTTCATAAAACCCAACATATGCGGTCATACCAGGCATACCTGATCAGGAACAGAAGAGAGGAGTGAATATATATATATACAAGTGTGGATGAAATACTAGAAACCTTTCTGGAAAAGACATTACCATACAAAAGCTACTGAGTGTCAAGAGAATATCGAATCGACATGGTTGGTAACTTGATCATGCTTGAGGTTCAATTTATTCAACCAAATCTCAAAAACTATTTTGTTAACAACTACTGAGCATAAGACGTACGTACCAAGAAGTCCGGTGTAGTGGGACAAGGGAACATCGGTGTGATGGATCTTGAAGTGAAGATTTGGAATTGGGGTGATAACACTGTACTCTTCCCATCCAACTGCTCCCCAAAGCAAGTCACCTTCTTTGTAATCTGGGTGCCCAGAATCCATCACTTTACACACTCCAAACCCAGAGATAGGCTGCACACAAACACAAGTTTGCCCTAGATTGTAACTAAGCAAGTTAAACCAACCGGTCTTCCAAATGAAGACAGAAGCAGAGTTTTTATAGAACATTAAGTAGAATGTTTTTACCTTGCCGGGACTGAAGGACTGAGCAGTAGCAGGACTCGATGGATCAGGCTTTCTCATACGATTGCGCATGTAGGGATCGCAAGATAAGTATAGATTCTTCACCAACACCGTCATAGATCCAGCCGGAACCCTACGATCGACGGTGGTGGATGTGATTACGAGGTCGGATTCTCTGGGGAACCCGGTTACGTAATCTCGGAATATGACTTGCTTGTTGCTCACTACCGTCTCCATTGTTTCAAGATGTTTGTCTTTAGTTCCCAAACGTTTATATTTCTCAGCTTATATAAGCCTCAGGTTCAGGAGATAATCAAGGTTTTTAGGACATTTCGTATTAGTATTAAACTATTAATTCTGAATTTTCACCTAATTTTATTTTCTTCTCGGACTATGGTAAACTTTTTATTTTGAAAACATTGTTCAATTCAATCGTTTGAAAGAATCAACATTTCATGCCAAATCTATTTTCGGGGGGAAACATTCCGGTTTACGATTATTTGCAACATTTCATCCATCTGTAGTTCGGTTTGATTATTTTGATAAATTTTCAACTTGGTTTAGTATTGTTTTTGGTTTGAGTTCGGTCGGGTTTTTAATTTTTAAGAAAAACGATTATAAAAAGAAATTATTTAATTTTAATATGAAACTAAAAACGGTTTTGCAATATGGCAATGCAAAACCAATGAAGCCAAAATTAGTTGCATAAGCATGATTTCTTGCGTTACTTAGTGCGACGCAAACAATGTGGGAACATTATCCAACGGTCTCCAATGGCTCTTGATTTACAAGCTGATAATACTCTTGCAAAGATGGGACTAACGAAACATTTCAGATTACGTTTGCTATTAATTAAGCTTAGCTATGATGTCTTTACACCTGATATTTCTTTAAAATCCTAACATGAATTTAAACTGTTTTTATGTTTTCTATATTTGTAAAACCGAAATCAAATTCAAACAGAGAGACTGAAGAAACTTAATTTTGTTTGAAAACAAGTGATATCAAAATTGAAGCAAAACTATATCAAACCAACTCGATTACTATTATTCGTTCGGTTCAGGCACCCCCAACACACTCTTTTTCGATAAGTATGCTTTAGCAATCGTAAATTAAATGTGGTTTTGTCTTGCAAAAACAAAAAAAAAAGAGAAGTTGTCTTTGTATGGACAAATCTAGCTACCAAGAACGCAACGTCATTGAATCATCCAACACTATTAATCTTTCTTTCACTCACGAGCGACCACGACAAGTTGTTTCCCGACGTTCTTACCATGGAAGAGTCCCACAAGAGCTTCAGGACCTTTCTCGAGTCCTTCAGCTACATCTTCCACGTAAGCTATCTTGCCTTCTTTAATGCACGGAAGCACAAACTCCAAGAACTTTGAGTATTTGTCGTAGAAATCAAAGACTGCAAAGCCTTGAATGCGGATTCGTTTGTAGATTATGGTGGATAGATTGTGTACACCTTCGTGGTCCTGAAGATTGTACTGTGAGATCATTCCACAGACAGCAATACGCCCGTGCGTGTTCATGTTTAAAAGCACTGCGTCTAGCATTTTGCCTCCTACGTTCTCAAAGTATATGTCGATGCCTTTGGGAAAACACCTGGAAAAAGAAGAAGATAACTTTTCTTAGAATAGTAAAAGAGCACTTGATAAGATATCAATCAATGAGAAAAAAATCATTTATGGAGTATCACTGGTTTTCTTTCTTTAATCAGGGTGTTCATGCTTTTATCCATTTCTCTTGTTTCTACCTTTAGTTGCGAATTGCCTCTTTATTCTCTAAAGCGATCCTAAGAGTTATAGACATCAAACGCTCCAAAATAAGAGGTTACTGAACCTTTTCAGGGCAGCACTAAGGTCTTGTTCTTCCTTGTAGTTAAATGCATCATCAAACCCAAACTTGGTCTTGAGGAGATCAACCTAACAATATCCCGAAAGAAAGAAGCAAAAGGGCAAAGTCATACTCTTGAAGGAAAACCAAGAAATATAAGGGGAAAAAAAATAGAAATGATGATCAATTTCTCACCTTTTCTTTACTTCCGGCGCTTCCAACAACATAACAGCCCATCATCTTGGCAAATTGTCCCACAAGCTGACCAACTGCACCAGATGCAGCCGACACATAAACTGTCTCTCCTGTCTTTGGGGAACAGATTTCATAAAACCCGGCATAGGCCGTCATACCGGGCATACCTGTCAGGAAGAGAGCAAACCCATGAGTAGACAATATAGCAAACAGACTAGACTCCTTTTTTTAACAAACCAAACTATTGAAACTCTTTTAGATCGAAGTTTAAATCTCGACATAACTAATCCACTCTGTTTTATAGAACTATTATTCATGATTTATGACATTCAAGTTCATGATCTCTTGTCTCAAGCCAACACTTGTATCAAACAAGCATTTTTCTGAAGTTACCAAGTGATCCCTTACAAAAACAAGGAGCCAGGCCGAGATAACATACCGAGAAGTCCTGTGTAGTAGGATAATGGAACATCGGTATGATGGATCTTGAAATGCATGTCAGGAATTGGGGTAATAAAACTGTACTCCTCCCATCCAACCATTCCCCAGAGTAAGTCGCCTTTTTTGTAATCTGCATGCCCAGATTCTATCACTCTAGACACTCCAAGCCCTAAGATTGGCTGCACCAAAAACACAAAATGGAACAGTCGACACGAGAGAGAGACAGAGGAAAAAGCAAAACCCAAAGAGACTTTTGACTTCCAAATCAACGCAAGATTTCTTCTCATAGTCTTCAAGAACACCAATCTAAAGGATGAACGTTTTATGTATCATAAATAAGAAGCATCCAGAGAGATGTATGGATATTGAACATTATCAGTTACAGAAATGGTCCAACTCCAACACACAGACAGAACAGTGGATCCGATTACAAAATTCTGAAGAGGATCCTAATATGCTTGAAATAGCAGCAACCCAATAAGATATGCAAGATATTCTCGTCGAGTAATATTATAATAAGACATCGTTGTGGTCACAAAATAAAATAATCTCAAGACATAAGAGGAAAAACGAGCTCGACTCAAAAACAAAAAAAAAACATTTTGATCTTATTTGAAATTCACCGGAAATTTCCGTAATCGGAGGATAAATCGATGCAAGCTTAACGTACCTGGCCGAGGGTGAAAGCTTGAGCAAGAGCAGAAGCAGCAGGCTTCCCCATGCGAGTCCGCATGTAAGGATCGCAGGACAAATAGAGATTCTTCACCAGAACCGAGTTAGACCCCTCCGGAACCCTAAGCTCGACGGTGGTGGTGGTGAAATCAAAATCGGATTCCTTAGGGAAACCGCTCACGTAGTCTCTCAAAATGACCTGCTTGTTCGTCGCCGTCGCTCCGCCATTTCCTCCGGTGCTCATCGTTCTCTTCTCCGATTCACTTCTAACTTCGACGAATTGGTTACTTCTTCTTCGGGTATTCGAGGACGCGCATGCTTTTATAGTGGGCTCTCGCGTAGCTGTTGCGAGCACGAGCAGAGCCACAATTAGGCAATGATACTTTAAGTATGATGTCACTGCATATGTTTCTGATTCATCACACTTTTGGTGGATACTCTCTCTTTTAAGCGATTTTTTCTTCTTTCAATTTCAAGTGTGAACGGGGCTGCATTTATTTGTTATAATTTCATTCCTTTCACATCTTTTTATTTTTCAATATATTTCCTATTTTCAATTACATATCACTAAATCAAAAAGTTCCTGCTTAAATTACTCGCAAATGGTTTTGGAAAAGAATATAGGGGTTATAAATTACTTTGCAATATAATTCCAATTTATTGAAACTTGAGTGATCTCTAAATGTAATACAAACATGAATGCATAAACTCTATACCTTTATTTTCTAAAATTAACAGTGTGTTTATATTATTATTACAGAGATTTTTCAACACGAGTTTTTGTACTTTTATTTTCTAACATTGCTTTGAAACACACAGTATTTCGCTTAATGTGCAGCGATTTTAGAGACATTTGGCTTCAATTTCCTCCAGAGTGAGACCCTTTGTTTCTGGGACGATGAAGAATATGAAGAGCAGAGACAAGACACATATCACACCAAACCCAAAAAACAGTATCCCAGCTCCCAACAGTTCCTGCAAACACACAACCATGTGATGTCCCGGGGTTTGGAAGTAGAACACCGTCCAACAGAAAATCGAGTCTCAGAAACATGACAAACTACTAACTGTGGGTGTAGATATCTTTCGAATAGAATTTCACTGCGACTAACTCATTGCAGACTAACTGTGGGTGTAGATATCTTTCGAATAGAATTTCACTGCGACTAACTCATTGCAGAAGGTTTTGCTACCAACTTTACAGCATTAACTATACCAAAGGTGATGATTTTGTTCTCAAGGGAATGGGAAATTACCTTTAGGGGTGAAAAAGCAAATGTAACAAGCGCGTTTGCACCGAAATTCACAAGCACTGCTATACTGAGCCCTCGACCTCTTAATTTAAGAGGAAATATCTCTGAAATCATCAGCCAACCAATTGGACCGAAAGATAGCTGCAAGATTAACCGCAATACTTTAGAGCTCTTACCAAAAAGTTACAAAAAAAAACTAAACATGTAATCAACATTTTTCAAAAATGAATAACTAGAAACATATCAAAAGTTTGAAGGCCAACATTATGAAAAAATATGAACCAATGTCGTGCATAAACTCCAATGGAACTACTTGTTATAAAAAAAAAAGTGTAGCTATAGATGCCATGAGATTCATGAGAAAGTCTATGCTACTTTTAGAACAAACATTAACGTTGTGGAATAGAAGTTTGATCAGAAAAAGTTTAATTAATTATTTGTTTACCTGGTAACAGCCCACATAAAGCAGCAGTGCAACTACAGCAACAACTGGTGCGGCACTGAAAAAGATGTAGTATGACCCCAGGAGGAATAGTGAGACAACCTGTATGACATTGAAAATAACAAGTTGAGCAGCGGATTAACGGATCCGTTCCATATTTAGTGAACTTGAGCTAAATCCACAGTATGTGCAGCGGATAAATAGAACATACATAATAAAGAGAAGGGCTAAAAAGACAGAGAACTTACCATGCCACCAACACCACCAAGAAGTAAAGGTCTCCTTCCAAGTCTGTCGATAACTACAACAGCCACTCCTGTCATAATCAACTGCAACAAAAGAGGCGGGCCTTAGATCAAAGATAGCAAAATAACTTTGCAGCGGAGGCGGGCCTCTAAGGAAATATATTCCATCAACATTGTTCTTCAGTGCAAATGATTGAATGGGAAAAATAAAGATCCATTGAACCCTTCAACTACACAATTTCCATCTTTAAATTCACCAATGAAGTCTTCTCAAAATATTACCAACAAAAAATGCTTATTGGAAGGTATTCTTCTAGGACTAGAAAACCACAGAAATCCAGTAGGAAATACTAACACAGTTCTAATTGTCAATCTGTAATGACACTACTTCTAACACTGATAACAGAGATTGTACAGCAAAGTGCATCTTTTTATCACATTGGTAAAATTAGCTTAAACTTTTAGCCAGATGGAGAAAATGAATACCTTCAACAGACCAAGTAGAATTGAGACCCTTGTTGCATCACCTGCGGCAGAAAAGCCAGCAGTCTAGGAGGGGGAAAAAGTTTAAAAACCTCTCGTGAAATTCCAGGTGCAACAAAGCCAATATTATACTCTACAGAAATTTGATTAAGAGATGAAAAGAAAACCTGCAGTATTGATGGTGCATAATAAAGCACACTTGGTTGCCCAGTTATCTGCCATTTGACAAGAATACATTAGTATTTACTCTTCCAAGAGAATGTGATGATTAAATTTGACTATACCGACCTGTTGAAACAAGACTAGACCTCCTCCTATGATAAGAGCTTTCAAGCACTTCCCTTGAAATAGTTCACCAAATGTGGCTTCTTTATCCTCGCCCACAAAGGAAAGTTCAGCCAAAATATCGTTTACTTGTTCAGCAGCTGAATCAACAAAAGCAGGACCTCTAAGGCGGCAAAGAGATTTGATCGCAGCCTCTCTTTGGTTCTCCACATTCCCTTTCCCCTGTATGACGCGCAACAAAAGCCACCTAGGGGATGCTGGGAGCCACCACATTCCAATTCCCATAATAACTGCCAAAGGGACACTTGTTGCATACATGTAACGCCAACCAGAAAGAATATTGACTGTAAGACTACCAATTCCATAACCTCCCTGCATAAAATTTGTATTAGATATGTGAGAATAACTTGGTGAACAAACATATTTCAAACGAGAGGAGCATGTCAACTGCTTCACATAAAGCTAACATCCAAAACTTCAGAGATTTAAGAACTTACAACCATCCCAAGGACTATGAAGAATTCCTTTAGTGATACCAGCCGTCCGCGTATCTGACTTGGAGCAGTCTCTGCAATATACATCGGAGCCGCATGCATTGCCTAAATGTAAGAAAATATTTCAATTCTCGTCTCAAGAGAGTTGCCTCCGAACAGATGTGTGATTCTTATAATTACACCGCCAAATGCATACTATACAGCGTTAGATCACTTGGCCTGCATAAGCAATTTTTTAGATGGCAAACACAAAAGAAGCATGATCAGTCTTACCAGTCCAACCCCAACCCCATATGTAACCCGTCCAATTATCAGAACGGAATAGATTGGTGCTAATGCAGTCACAAGGGCTCCAACGAGAAACAAGAATGCAGCCAAAATCAGCTCCTTTCTTCTTCCTTCCAAAATTCGATAAATCCAAAACTTTAATTTCTTTCACTTGCAGACAGAATATTTCTGCCTACCAGATGAAGAAAGTGGGAAATAAAACCAACCTATAACGTCAGCAATACTAAAAGCCACAATTGAGCCAAATAATGCACCGTAAAGTGAGCCACTGGTCTGCAGAAAATTTAATACTATTTTGTAAGCAAATTTGTCTTCAGATTGAAAAAGAAGACCACCGATCCAAGAGGGGAGGAGAATAAAAGATTTGCAATGACCAGTCATTTGGAGACTTACAACTAAACCAACATCCAATGAGGACAAGTTGTACCATGAAATTCCACTCAATGAAGGCGACTGCAGGAAAAGAAAAAGCACTGTAAGATAACAAAGTCATAGGCTTCTAAAAGAATGTAAACAATTGAAAATAACTTACATGCATGTGACAACAATATACAGAAGAAGTCATAGGAAAAAATGGTTTGGCAAGTGTGAAATATCATGTTTTAGTTGTGATATATCAGTCCATTGTCTAGAGCTCTATAATATTTAGTCTCTGAAAACATTGACTAAAGACTTGAAAAATCTAGAAAAGTTGAATGATAACAAAATTGTAGGGCTACATAGTTTCAGACAAGTTTAAACTTTACCTGAATTGAAATGGTTGCACAAGAAGTTGCACCAATTTCATAACCATAAAGCAGTCCTCCGAGAGCTGGAAAGAAAAACCTAATAATGAAACAGAAACTTCTTAACATGGAATACAAATCTAAACAAGTGAGCTGCCCTTAGATTCTAACATGCTTAACAGGAAGTTGGCAATAAATGAAGAGAATAATGAGGTTTGTGCGACCAATCTGTCAATATAGACAAACAAAAAATTCACTGGTCATTCTAACTATAGATGCAGAAATACGAAATGGCAATAGATAAATGGACTAGCTAGAAAAGAAAACAACCCTAGGCAAAGAGACATAAGTCCAAGCTCCTGAACACGAGTTGTGTTTCCATATGAAATTTACTTGAAAGCTATGCAACGAACCACACACCGCGTCCTAGTTTCCTAGTCAGGTTACATATTATGCTAAATGATACACAACATAAACAAGCGAAAAACACATCGAAATTGTTCACCAAGTGTCTTGCAGAAATACAGGAGTCTGCAAAATTATACTGATGAAATGAACAATGATGACACAAAGTGGGCTCAAATTGTTAGATTGTTTTTTAAGAACTACCAAACTTGGAAAGAGATGAGAGATCTCACGGGAGGATGGCTGCAACTACAGTGTAGTTTTCTGGGATATGACTATCTTTAATAAGAGGTTCCCTTTCTGTGCTGATCTCACCAGATGACTTACCAACCTACAAAGCATAAATAGATTCAAGAACTTGCCAAAACAAAAAAAAACACTAAGGTAAACAATATCATGAAACCAACAAACCAATTACACAGCATCTGAGGTCTAATCTCATGCTCAAATGATAATTGCATAGGCTGATAGCTAAACCCATTTAAAATTCTCTCAAATTTCTTCTCAGAACTGAAGTAGATCACTAAACAATGAATATAATCAAATGACTCTTAAATACAATACAATAGCAGATTGACTCTATGACTCCGATTTTAAGTAATTTCCAGAATCTTGTCCATCAATTCGAAACTCTCTCACACAGTTGAAATCGAACAGTAAATACCATTTTTCTAAGCAAACAAACAGAAACGAACATGAGGGAAACAAGAAAACCAAAAAAGACGATGTGAAACCAGAAGTAGTATGACGTATACCTCTCCGAAAACAGAAGATGAAGGTTGCTGCTCGGGATCAAACGCCATAGCTGCGTCTCGATCGATCGAAGAAAAATATGAATTGGGGACTTTGATTCTAGTTTCTGGGCTTAGGTTTGTTCAACGAAACCCTTATAATATAAAGAATTCTTTGAACATTAACTACTACTACCACTCAAGGACATCGAATTCACTGTTTACAATAAGTTTACAGACGAGGGAAAAATAAAAATTTAGGATTAGGCGTGGAGGTGGGAAAACTGCATATTCATGACTTCACTATGAATGACCAAGCCTGAAAATTCATACCCGAACTGAGACTGAGTTAAAAACCTACTTTAAACTTTTTTAAAAAAAAAATTTGGATCAACTATCCATTTTTTCAAGAAAATTATCGTATAGCATCACATGTCTCTCGAATTATGAAGTTAAAATTTTAGTCCCCGAAAAAAAATTCGAAACTTATATTCCCACAAAATAAAAAAGTTCAAAACCTCAGATCACTTCAATTTTAGTTGGTTTACTATTTACCAATTAACTATTAATCACATAAATTCGATACTAAACCAAAATTAAACTTGACAACATCTAAACCGACCCAAAAAACCGACCCGACACTTCTTCTTTCCTTCATCCCGATACTAAACCAAAATTAAACGAAGTTACCAACCGTTGGATTGGCTCAAGAAGAATGTAGATACACACACGATCGATTGATTACAATTCTTGGTTTTTCTATAAAATGCTATTTTAGGCTGTCTAATTTCAAAAAAATTAACTGTATATAATTATCATAATTTCATACCATTCATTAGGCATGGGCACGGGGCGGGTACCCGCTTTATTTTGGTCGACTTGCTACTTGACCCGTCCCGTACGGATAATGAAAATATTGACCCGTACTTGAACCCGCAAAAACGGGTACCCGCTGATTCAAGGTATCCGCCTAGATTTTTGATACTTGCGGGTACCTTGACCCGTAAGTACGGGTCCCCGCTCAACAAGTAATTACATTACTTGCCTTGTTTTTTCCATTACTTGCCTTGTTTTTTCCATTACTTGCCTTGTTTTTTCCATTACTTGTCTTGTTTTCCATTACTTGTCTTGTTTTCCATTACTTGTCTTGGTTTTTCCATTACTTGTCTTGTCTTGGGTACAAGTAGCAAACCGGGTAACGGGAAACAAGCCGGGTAACGGGAACAAGCCGGGTAACGGGACAAGTAGTCAAAAAAAAATTTCGCCTTGGACTTGTCCCGTTACTGGCAAATAGTTGGTTAACTCGCCTTGATACTTGGCTTGGACGAGTCGGGTACCCGGTTTTACGGGCCGCGTACGGGACGGGTCGAGCAGGTCGGGCGGGTAACGAGTACTGATGCCCAGAGCTACCATTCATAGAAACGTTTTGATCCTTGACATTATACTTTGTACGATAGAAAAATAAATAAATAAATAATTTAAGAACATATTTTACCATCGTTAAAAAAAGAGTATTAGGGTAAGGATCGATAGAGGCATGTACATAATCTAACTCTTGGCATATGATTTGTGGTGCGTCGTTAATAGATTTAGAACCTCGGAGAAATGAGTGTTTGAGGTAATAGTTTCGAACATGATACGTGCAAGAGCACATGACTAATTTAAGCTTCTAGTATCTGACTTTGTGTTCTTTCTGATGTGTAACAACAACACAAATTAGTCTCTTAAAGTTAAGCATCTTAAATTTTGTCACTCAGATATTTAATCAAATCCGAATTTGAACGTGCATCTTACTAATTAAGACTTGGTGAGTAAATAAAATGTAGGCATGCATCGCCTTCTCATGAGAATCTCTAATTGTCTCTTTATCTTCCGAGTATGTAATTTTCTCATAAACTGGACATGACAACTTATGTGCCTATAACACAAATGGACAAAACGTTGTGTTGTCAGATTCAATAGCCCTGGATCCAAATCTCAGACTGTTACGCTCAATTGTTCATTTTTGTGGTCTTGATATGTGTTGAATGCCCATGACAGTCAATGTTCCACTTAGCCTGTTAACTCAAAAAGGCTCATGTTTCATCAATAATGACCACACTAACTATCCAAGGAATATAGTGGATAAGAAATATAGAAAAGAAAGACAATGGTCTGAATAGTCCAAGTATCTAATCAATCACCGGTCAAGCTTCGAAAATAACGCATGCTATCGTTGATGCACCACTACTTAATCAAATAAAACATTTAGCAAGTTGTGGTTTCGATAATCAAACCTTGTTGGAAGCAACTCTAAAAAAACTTTGAATTGAAACGCAATATAAAGTTTTATAGCAGAGACCAGAGAATATATGCCACATGTTGGATTATGGCTACGTAGTTAACAACAATGGGGATAATAAAAGATGATGTAAGATGCAAGGAAAACAATTTAAATTTAACAGTAAGATGGCAAGGATATCATTTTGTATGTTAATAATGATCACCAAAAGTTAAAGGCATACGCTAAACAAATGCATAAAAATTGAAGAACACTCCATTTGGAATCCACAAAGGAGTTTCTTATTACGTTAAAGGATATATCCCGATGCATGTACTATAAGGGACTCTAAGCTATATCGATTAAATAACAATGAGAGCTTTTAACACACATACATGCACCAAATTAAGTCGAGGATACATATTTTTCGAATCAAGAGAGGTTTTAATGATATTGTAAACACAGAATGTGATGTGTTTTTGTACCAACATGGCAACATCTGTGATGAGATCTTAACATTAAAATAAATAAAAAAAAGTCACAGCAAATGAGTTGTAAGTTCTCATCATATAAAATTTTCTAATGCCCAAGATACTAAGACAATAGGATTTTCTGATGTGATGAATGGACAAATACAATGAATACACTGCAAAGACAAAAGGTTTATTTTATAATATCTTTAGTTTTTGAAAAATATATATATCAAAGAAGGTTTCTCTTACCGCTTTTCAACTAGACTCATAAATCATACACACCTAATCTTTTTAACGCCATCATACACACCTAATCTTTTTAACGCCACATATATCATTCTCGCCTTCAGATATTTATGAATTTTGTTGTGTAATGTACAACAATTCGAGATGAGCATGAGCAAACTACAAAAACAAAATGTTGCCTTTTGTCTTAGGCTTGAACTTGTGTATGATGTGCGACACTTACATATTTTTTTATTATAGAAAACTGTTCTTTTAATTACTAATCGTGTATTTGTCAAATAATCAATTCATACATGTTTACTATATAATTTGTTAGATGATAACAACACTTTGAAAGAAAAAAAATCCAAATTTTGACCATTACATAATTTAAAACAATTCAATCAATATAAAAAATCAAAGACGCAGATATTCCTCGAGACGATATCGTTCATAGATAATCTATTCATCACCTGGACAAGCATTCAAAGTTGATATCAAGTTTGCACAAAAGATACAATCTCTCTACAGAAAACGCGATTGTCGTTGAATTATTGAACTATGGCGAGTGTAGTCAGTTTTCAACAGACAGACAACACAATTACATATCTTTCCTTTGAAACTTACATGTATACAATGAGCCGAGACAATATGAGGAGTCTTATGACACATATAATTCATATAGGGTTGACGGGTATTTTCAGACCAAAAGAGATTGAAAAGATGTGTGTTGTTTTAGTTTCTAAGATCAACGTTAGATCTAACTTGGGATCAATTGTTGGTGTTTTGGGTTTCGTGGTATTTTAGTAATTCATAAATTGGGTCGCCCATTGATTTTTTACACTCACGAGATCTTAATTCGCTGTTGTCCCTCTAATTTGCTACACTCAAGAGTTTTTTTTTTTTTTTTTTTTTTTGACNTTCGCAAAAAAAAAAGACGAGCATTTTCATATCCGCATAGAGGGGAAGATTATCTTTGATCGCCCATTGATTCTTTACACTCACGAGATCTTAATTAGCTATACTGTCCCTCTAATTTGCTACACTCAAGAGTTGATCTTGCACTTAAGGTGGATGTATTAACTTGCACTTTTTAGGGTGAAGGTTGATCTTGCAAAAAATAAAAAGTTGGCTGTTTTTTTAGGTAAAAAATCCTAATAATTATGTAGCATTAAATAAAAATTTCCCGCGAAATTTTAAATCTATTATATATAATAATTATATAGCACTAAATATAATTTTTGCGCGAAATTTTAAATTTATTTTATATACATGAAAGGTATTTAGCAACATTGAATCTATAAAAAAAAGTCATAAAAAGAAAACTTTTCCTTTATGATTGTTAATTTGAAATCTTTGAAAAATGTTATGTTTTCTTAAAATCCTGATTAATTAGTTAGTTAGGGAGGAAAATAATAATAATAATGAATTAAGATAGGAAAGAAGATGAAAACAAATTTCAAAGTCACTCCTTTTCTCCCCGTCCCCTGCGTCAATTTTAAGCTGTCTTCGAGAACTCTCTCTCTATATATATACTCCCCCTTTTTTTCGCTCTGAGAAACCATCTCTCCTTCTCTCTCTAGATTTTGTGATTTTTTCCCCTTCCTTTCTCTCTCCTAGGGTTTTTCGTCTCGTTCACTGTTAATAGTCTATCGGAGGGGCTCCGAAGATTCTACTGCGACTTTGCACATCTCTCCGCCATGGCGGCCGAGAAGCTAAGAGACTTGAGCCAGCCGATTGACGTCGGTGTCCTCGATGCCACTGTTGCGGCCTTCTTTGTTACCGGATCTAAGGAAGAGGTGGGTTCAATTTCTCTGGGTTTTTGACTTGTGGTTTCTGGTTCGTCGGAAATTTTTAAGGGATTGGACGATTGATTAGCATATTTTGCGGGTCTGTTTATCGTTGAGCGTCCTGCTGTCGTCTTCTTCTCGATTGGCTTATACGAGTAGGATTTATGACTGTTTCGTTGTTAGGGTTTTAGCACTCTGATACGTCTTTGTTCGTTAGACGCTTAATTTTGGACAATTTGAACCGTGCTTCTGCGAGTTTTCAAGTATTATCTGGATTTCACTGTCTTAGGGTTTAGTACTTTATTGATGAATTACAGTGGTTTAGTTAAGTTAGTTGCTCATTGGGTTACTGAAACTCGCTTCATTCTATTTGGGTTATTGAGATCTTCCTTTGGTAATCTTAGTCCCTTGTTCTCTCATAGCTTCATCGTTTCCTTGCGTCTGATGTGTGTTGATAGAGTATCCAGTTCTACGGAGTAGTAGAGGCTGAAAATATTAATTTCCCAATCATATTTGAAATTTTATACTCTGGGTTCGAGGTCATCTGGCATTGAAAGATCTTGATTTATCTATGTAATATCAACATTTAAAATGTGATATTTTGTTATAATTGCTTTAGTTTCTGATAAATGAATCTCATAGTTCTGCTTCAATGTCAACATTCACCTCATTTGCATCTGAGTTTCTACCTTGAATTAACCGGCATTGCTCCCAAAAACATGTTCAGAGAGCTGCTGCCGACCAGATTTTGCGGGATTTGCAAGCTAATCCAGATATGTGGCTCCAAGTTGTTCACATTCTACAAAACACCAAGAGCATGGATACCAAGTTCTTTGCCCTGCAGGTTTGTTTCAACATGCTTTTATGTTACCTGGCATAGTGCTGTATGCTGTTACTTCGACAGATGGAGTGCAGGCAATGTTTGATATTGTGCAATGTGTATAGTGTCAGTCAACAATTAAATATCATGTATGATATTTAGTTCAATTCAATTGTTAAGTATGTTTTCTTCCAAACAATAACACAAATTATTTTCAAACAATCAAGTTGTTAGGCTCTGGCATCTGTTACTTTGACCTAAGCAGTGCCCCACTGTTGCTGATAATGTTTGATTTGTTAGTTTCAGATATGTGTATACGCTTTACTTTCAGGATCTTCTCATATGAGATGAATTGACTGCCTGAAGACTTGTCTTTAGATTAAATTGATCAATGAGTATTATGCAGTGAGATCTCAAGTTATTGTCTCATTTCTTTTAGAGAAAATTTGGCAAAGGCATATGCTTTTGCAGAATGGTTATTGCTTGTAAAATCTTCGGCATATTTATCTGCTTTTATTAATCACCAGTAATTCCTGAAGTGGTTCCAAGTTTTCTTATCCAACTATCGATCAAAACTGTTATTTTGAGGTACTCTGACAAACAAATAATCTTTTGGCATCCACTCTCAGGTTCTAGAAGGTGTTATTAAGTACAGATGGAATGCACTGCCTGTTGAACAACGAGATGGAATGAAAAATTACATCTCGGAGGTCATTGTTCAGGTATTTACTTTTGAAGGCCTTAATTTGTTCTATGGATAAAACTGGGAAGCTAGGCTAACTGGCTAACTGCTTTGACAATGGAATTTACCTTGCAGCTCTCGAGTAATGAAACGTCTTTCAGATCAGAAAGGCTCTATGTGAACAAGTTAAATGTCATCTTGGTTCAGGTATATGTAGCACTGCCTGATAATATTCAATGCATTTGCTTAGTTGCTGTTACTGTTATCTATTTGGTTTCGGTAGCTAATACTTATGGATTTGGTTCCAACCCATATCCATTGACTTTTTAGATCTTCTGGGATAACATATATTGTATACATGCGCAGATAGTGAAGCATGATTGGCCGGCAAAGTGGACAAGCTTCATTCCTGATCTCGTTGCGGCTGCTAAAACTAGCGAAACTATCTGCGAAAATTGCATGGCCATTTTGAAAGTAAGAATCTTTTTATGATTTTGTAATCAGTTCTCTCTTGAAAGTGAAACAATAACATGTATTCCTTTGTTAGCTCCTAAGCGAAGAGGTTTTTGATTTCTCAAGAGGAGAGATGACTCTGCAGAAGATTAAAGAGCTGAAACAATCTCTCAACAGGCATGTCAGACTTTTTGAGAATCTTATAGTTTGTGAAATATTAATTTTTCAAACTATATTATCTTGTCTATGCTGGTTAAGCGATGTCATAGCTATCATTTATTTACCTTTTCGTGTATTTATATGTGCAGCGAGTTTAAACTCATTCACGAATTATGCCTATATGTCCTGTCAGCATCTCAAAGACAGGATCTTATACGTTCAACACTGTCTGCGTTGCATGCCTATCTTTCCTGGATTCCATTGGGCTATATTTTTGAGTCTCCTTTGGTAGTGTACTTAAAATAAGATAGATATTGATGTTAAGTGATACCACAATTATGTTCTTCTGATATCTGTTCTGGTTGTTTACAGCTTGAGACCCTCCTTAAATTTTTTCATGTGCCAGCATATAGGAACCTCACTCTTCAATGTCTGACTGAGGTACTTCAGTTTTTTTAGTTCAGCTCCCTATTGTCAATTGAGTGTATAATATAATTTACTATTTGCTCGAATTTTGTCTGCCAGGTTGCGGCTCTTAATTTTGGGGACTTCTACAATGTCCAATATGTCAACATGTACACCATATTTATAGGGCAGTTACGGGTATATTAGCTATCTTCTTCTGTTGCTTCTATTTATTTGATTGTCTTTTTGTTCATTGACATTCTGTTTCCTTTTAGTTTCATTTCTATTAGTTAATGTAGTAATTTTGGTCTACTTTATGCTTGTCTTGGCTTCTTGTCTTATGCTCTACAGTTGTTCTCATATTTGCAGACAATTCTCCCACCGAGTACAAATATCCCCGAGGCATATTCAAGCGGAAGTGGTGAAGAACAAGTAAGTATTTTCTGTGAACTTGGTTGTTGGTTTCAATAACTTTTCAAGGTTATGACGGTGTGTCTTTTGTCACCTTTAGGCATTTATCCAGAACCTGGCACTGTTTTTCACTTCGTTTTTCAAGGTAAATCTTTTTCTTTGTTGAGTTAAATATCTCATGTTGGGTTTCTGGAGTTCTGGATATGTATAATGATGGTTTACGGGTTGTGTTTTAATGCTTCCAACACTCTTCATCAATTGCTTAATTATTTCGTTATCTCTGCATTTTTTATGCAGTTTCATATACGAGTCCTAGAATCAGCGCCCGAAATTGTCGCTTTATTACTTGCGGGTCTCGAATATCTCATCAATATATCATATGTTGATGACACTGAAGTATTTAAGGTATGTAAACTGGCATTGCCAATTTTATTGATGTTAATACAGTTCACATTTTCCCCTTAGTTTTATGCGCTTTGCCCTTAACGGTTTCTGCTTGCGTGTGGATTGAGCAGGTTTGTTTGGACTATTGGAACTCGTTGGTCTTGGAACTGTTTGATGCACATCATAATTCTGATAACCCTGCAGTAAGTGCAAGCCTGATGGGATTACAGGTAGGATGGATTCCTTGACTAATACAGATCATTTATTATTCTTACATAAGGTTGTTATTATAGTTGTATATTGTATTAGTTAAATTTTCCTTGATTTGATTACTAACCTTGGACTTTACCTGCATATTCCCAGATGCCTTTCCTTCCTGGTATGGTTGATGGCCTTGGTGCTCAAGTCATGCAGCGGCGTCAACTTTATTCTAATCCAATGTCCAAATTAAGAGGGCTAATGATTAACCGCATGGCAAAGCCAGAAGAAGTGCTTATTGTTGAAGATGAAAATGGGAACATTGTCCGTGAAACTATGAAGGACAATGATGTTCTTGTCCAGTATAAGGTACCAATTCTTGTCCAGTTCATATTGCTCTTCTTCAGCTATGTTAGATATATACCAGCAGTTCCATGAATTCAGGGAAACTTTGATTTTATTTGAATCCTACTCTTTTGCTATCCTCTTTGATGTTTTCCCCCATTTCTTGTTTCAACAATTGCAGATAATGCGGGAGACATTAATCTACCTCTCACACCTTGATCATGATGATACGGAGAAGCAGGTACAGTGTGACCATGATGATACAAGTCTATGCATATTGATTTGTGAAATATATTGAGGATTAGCAGTTGGAGGGTTATGATCAAATTATATGGTGTTTATGAAATGAGTATTTTTAGTTTGTTTTCAAGGGGAAACTATCAGTAGTACCCTAAATTTAGCAGTTTTACTGGTACATATGTAAGATGTCTTAAGTCTGTTTCATACTGTTGTGGTGATGTAAACTTCTGATTGTCCCTTTAAAAGATGTTGAGGAAGCTAAACAAGCAATTGAGCGGGGAGGAATGGGCATGGAACAATTTGAATACTTTGTGCTGGGCTATTGGGTCTATTTCTGGATCTATGGCAGAAGATCAGGTAAAAAATTTGCTAGAGCTCAGCCTGATTCCTTTTGTCTTTTTTTTTTCTTCAAAAAAATGGAAATTCTTGTTTCTGATGCAGTTCCTTTCCGTCTATCTGCTAGTATACCATATTCGTTTTGAAGATAACTTAGTCAAAAAAAATTGGAGTGTCAACTTTAATGTTAATTGTTTTCTTGCTCATTAGCCCCCACACACACATTTCATGATTTATCAGTGCTTGGCTGCTCCTTACTGTGTTCTGGGACGGTGTGTTCAACCTTGATAACGAATGAATTGAGCTCCATGTTTTCTTTTTTTTTCCTCAGGAAAACAGATTTTTGGTGATGGTCATTCGTGATTTGTTGAATTTATGTGAAATTACCAAAGGAAAAGACAATAAAGCTGTTATTGCTAGCAACATCATGTAAGTGTGTTCCTTCATATTCTGCTGCTGAATTTCTGCCTAGGTTGCTGTACTTCTATTATGTTGTATATTCTATGTTTCGCGAGGCCGCACTAGATCTATGCATACTTAACTGAAAATCTGGGAGGTTTATTTATCTATTTTGTTAACTCTGGCCTCTCTGTTCTGCTTTGGCGTTGTTGCAGGTATGTCGTTGGCCAGTACCCAAGGTTCTTAAGGGCCCATTGGAAGTTTTTGAAGACAGTTGTGAATAAGCTGTTTGAATTCATGCATGAGACACATCCTGGTGTTCAGGTAGCGCTCCCAAACTTTAAATTTTTCTGGGATATAGTTTTCTAGGTAGAATCACAGATTAAAAATTGTATCATTCGCTATTAAATCCGAATAAGATCCAGATAAATTCTTGGATATTATATTGGTAGCAAATGTATGCTCATCTGCTCAAGCTAGCATCTCACTCTTTTTTGGTCTGAGTATTCGTGCATAGAGTTTGCATATTTCTAACTAAAGATGCTTAATACTTATTTTGCCTTTTCAGGATATGGCCTGTGATACATTCTTGAAAATAGTTCAGAAGTGCAAGCGTAAATTTGTTATTGTTCAGGTTTGTATCACTATGTTCAATTCACCTTTTTATTCTGCCATTTTCTTATGAATGAGGTCTCAGTTATAATTCATTGCGCTTTCAGGTTGGAGAGAATGAGCCATTTGTATCTGAACTTCTGTCTGGCCTTGCAACAACAGTTCAAGATCTTGAGCCTCATCAAATTCACTCATTTTATGAATCTGTAAGTTTCCAGATGCATTTTTGGTTTGCCAATCAGAGCTATTTCTCTGCTGTGACTTGTGATTTCATGGTTTCTCTCTCTTCAGGTTGGTAATATGATCCAAGCAGAATCAGATCCTCAGAAGAGAGATGAATATCTACAGAGGTTGATGGCACTCCCAAACCAGGTATGTTAATTAAAATGTGGCTGCTAAGCTTTTGTTTACATAGCTGGTTAAAACTGTTTCGTTTTATAATGTAGAAATGGGCAGAAATCATAGGACAAGCACGCCAAAGTGTAGAGCTCCTCAAGGATCCAGGTGTGATACGTACAGTGCTTAATATCCTACAGGTCTGATTTCTTACCTATTCTTCAGAATGCATTATTATATCATCACGTTAAATTTTAACAGTTGAGTTTGTGCATCTGCTGGTGTAACTATTGACATGTGTTTTTCCATGCAGACTAACACTAGTGCTGCTACTTCGCTGGGAACATACTTCTTATCCCAAATTTCCTTGATATTCTTGGATATGTTGAACGTATACAGGTAAATTCATGATACATTATTATAGCCTCTAATAGTTATACCACTCTTTCTTTTGTTATTTTATTGAGGACTCATTTTATTTTCTCGACTGCTGCACCAGAATGTACAGTGAGCTTGTGTCATCCAACATTACTGATGGGGGGCCATATGCTTCCAAGACATCTTTTGTAAAACTCTTAAGGTTTGGATGACTTTATGCACGTGAGACACACGGTTCTTGATATCTATATATGAAAAACTGGAATAATTTTGTACTGTTGTACTTTGCTGTACAGATCTGTTAAGAGGGAAACCCTTAAGCTGATAGAAACCTTTTTAGACAAAGCTGAAGACCAACCGCACATTGGGAAACAATTTGTTCCTCCAATGATGGAATCAGTACTTGGTGACTACGCAAGGAATGTGCCTGATGCTAGGGAATCAGAAGTTCTTTCACTTTTTGCAACGATTATAAACAAGTAAGCCTCTTATTGGTTGATGTGTACCGTAATAATTATAGATGTGTACCATCTGCATCATTCTGGATTGTTTTCTTCCTATTCATATGATCTATGCATATTTAAAAAAATTATTGCTGCAAGATTTGATAAGGAACTCTACTTCCCATAAAGCTGGAATGATTTTGATTTGTTCTTTCAGGTACAAGGCAACAATGTTGGAAGACGTGCCTCACATATTTGAAGCTGTTTTCCAGTGTACATTGGAGGTAACCAAATTTATGGACCATGTTTTTGTTCTCTCTTCACACTCGCACTACAGCTGTTAACATAAATGATGAGATTTGGCACTTTCACTGTGGTTGAGAAGTTAATGGTTTTCACCTACCTTAGGGAGGGTCTTTTTGAATGATTTTTTGTGGCTTGATTCTTTACTTCGCTTCTTTATTCCTTACAATAATGTTAAGTAATTGGCGCAGTATGTGATTGTGATTGACGGGGTGAAAAAAACTTACATGGAGGTCTTATATATGCTTTGTATACTTCATTGACAATTTTCATCCTTCTGCAGATGATAACTAAGAACTTTGAAGATTATCCGGAACACCGCCTCAAGTTTTTCTCCTTACTCCGTGCTATTGCTACATTTTGTTTCCCTGCCTTGATAAAGTTATCAAGTCAGGTTGGTGAATATATTTTCACATATTTTTTTCCCTTCATGTGATCTAAGGAGCCTATGGCCTTATTTCTAAGTCTCGTCTCATTATTCTCATATCTTCCTTACTGTCTTGCCATTTTGCATCAGCAACTGAAGCTAGTGATGGATTCAATTATCTGGGCATTTAGACATACTGAGAGAAATATCGCTGAAACTGGGCTTAATCTTTTGCTTGCGATGCTGAAAAACTTTCAGGTTTGGTGTTTATTTTCCTTGTTTGAGCTCTTTGGTTGTGGCATTTAATATTTCCTAACGTTTTACTTGTGATTGTGGCAGCAATCGGAGTTTTCTAATCAATTCTTCCGGTCATACTTTATACAAATCGAGCAAGAAATATTTGCTGTTTTGACTGATACCTTCCATAAGCCTGGCTTCAAGTTGCATGTGTTGGTGCTGCAGCAACTGTTTTGCCTGGTAAAAACATATCTTCTCTCTATCTTATCTTATTTATTGTTGGCCTAAGTAATCGTTTGCTTGGAAATGGGTAGTTGTATGCATGCGCTTAGACGTTCATTGATTATTATATTTCAGGTTGAGAGCGGTTCTTTGACAGAACCTTTGTGGGATACTGCAACCGTACCTTACCAGTATCCGAACAACGCTGCCTTTGTTCGTGAATACACCATCAAGCTATTGAGCTCTTCATTCCCCAACATGACTGCCGCAGAGGTAAAGTAGAAACTAAAAGTTTTGATGTTGATTTCTTTTTTTATTTGTTTTGTTCAAGATGATTCCTCTTGTTTCTCAAATCTGATAATGAATATGAATAAATATACAGGTCACACAGTTTGTGAATGGACTTTACGAGTCTAGAAATGACCCGTCTGGATTTAAGAATAATATTCGTGATTTCCTTGTACAGTCTAAGGAATTTTCCGCTCAGGTAATTCTCTTACGAATCCTTTCAATTGGTATATTATTAAAAAGGTCAAAAAACTAATAGCCAAAGCTAATGTTCAGGATAACAAAGATCTCTATGCCGAGGAAGCAGCTGCGCAGAGAGAGCAAGAGCGTCAAAGGATGCTTTCGATTCCTGGGCTTATTGCTCCTAATGAGATTCAAGACGAGATGGTGGACTCATAAAATCAACAAGGCTGCTACAAGAAGAAGCTTTCCCGATTTCCTTCCTTTAATTTCCCCGACTGTATCTCTTTTTTCGACAGCCTTGCCAGTAATTCGATTTTGAGAATTGGAAAAGCTTAGAAAATATAGAGAGATCTTTGGGGGTAAATTAGTGTCATTAATTGGGCTTTAATGTAGATTTAAACCTTAGGGCTCTTCTCTAGTTACATGGTTGGCTGATTTTTTATTTGCTTTAAACATTAGAGACCTTTTTCGGGTGTTTTTGTTTTATCTTACTCAGTGATTCGTGTTTTAGGTGCAAAAACATTGTTTAACTCTATTATGAGTTACCTTTAATAGAAAAGTGTTCTTTTATTCCTTTGTTATATCCAAATTTAAACTTGGGAATTCTCAGTGGAGCTTCCTTTCGCAGAGACAGCCTCGTGTGCTTGTTCTTTAAGCTTCTTAGCATTATCCTTCATCTTGAACACACCCATCCGCAATGCGTCACAAACACACCCGTTGCTTCGTGTTTCAGCAGTTTCACTTGTGGAGCCCATGGAACCACCATCCCCTGTGCTCTCTTGTCCGTTCTAAAACCCCTTTTGTTAGATGAACCATGTTCTTCTCCTAAAGCGACCAAACAAACAGCACTTTGCTCGATTCCAATCCGTCTGCTATCGCCACAAGCTCCCCAGGCGGCGGCGTCATGACCGTACCAAAGCTAATGTACGCTACAGAAGCAGGGGACCGCTTCTCAATCCAAGCCAAGCAGCCGTGAGGATTGTAACGTTCATGCCAAGCAGACGGGGTGTTTCAAGGATCGTGCACTAGTGAGTGTCTCTGTTTGAGATGATAACGCGAGAGGACCAATGTTTTGAATTCCGATTTGAGGTTTTTGGTCAATGCAGGATCAAATTCTTCGAAGGAATGAATGAAAACAAGGAAAAGCAAGATCCATTTGATGCAACTTATTTGAGAAAACAGAGTCTAGATTCCCAAACACAACTCCTTGTGGTGTATTTTCGATTCAGATTTTTCGTTTTTATAAAAACTAAAATCATAAAAAACCATACAAGAATTTTGGTTTAAATATATAATTACAATATAAAATCCATGATTTGTACAGGCCCACAATGACATGCACATTTGAACCAAATCCATGATTTTCTAAACCTTTGTTTCCTCTTTTAGCTAGTTTTCCTTTAGTTTGCATATTTATGAGATAAATCAAAAGTTGTACTGTAATTGACACCGATGATGGTTTCTCTGATAAGATCTGTGTAGAGATGAGCGGAGAGCGAGTTTGGTCCAGAACGCAACCCAAGTAGCCTTCATCTCCGCCGCCATATCAGAAGAAGGCATCCGTTAACATGCACTTCACTTTCCTACCGACCTCCGCGAGAACTGCCACGTGGGATTCTCTGGTTGGCTCGGAGGGTGTGACCATGATGAAGTATAGGAAGAGCTCGTGACGTTGGTTATTCTCTCTAGAAGAAGGATAATTAGAGATAAACTGATCTCAGATCTGATTAAGGTTACATATTGTTTTGGTTGGTAAAACTTGCGCTTCATATGTGACTTCTCTCATAAATGCTCTTCACGTACACGAATGTTGTTATTTTATAATTTGAGTTGCTAAGCCCAAATTAAATTATACATTCGTTTTATGTATTGAACCAAGGTTACGCGTGCGTCACTTACGCAGTCCCTTTTTTGTATTTAAAAATGAACTTGCATGCTCGATAATTTATGGATTATCCTAACTTTTATTAGTTTCAGTTCAGATATGGCTGCTTTTTCCTTCCCTTTCAATATTATATATCTTACCAAGTGATTCGTGTTGATGCAAGCCATTTTTAACTCTATTTTTGTTACCATTAATAGAAAGTGTTCTTTTTATTTATCCAAAGTCTTTTTAAAATTAACCCATATATATAATAATGTTCACAACTACATGATCAAACCATCCTTCTGATATTCATTCTCAAAGGAACTTCCTTTCCAAGCAATGATCAAACATGTGCTTCTTGTTTAAGCAATGTCATTCATCTTCTTTAACCCTATTTTTATTACCATTAATAGAAACTTTTTTTTTTTTTTTAAATCCAAACTCAGTTTGAATTATATCAAAATGTTCACAACTGCATCCAACAATCCTTTGAAATTCTCAAAGGAACTTCCTTTCGTAGAGACAGCTTCGTGTGCTTGTTCTTTAATCTTCTTAGCATTGCCCTTCATCTTTTTCCCATCATCTTGAACCAAAACTCGATCCAAACACTTCTCAAATCCATCTTTTGTGAAGGCTCCATTGATTATCGCTACTCCAATCTCCCACACAACCTCCACTGCTCTTCCGTTCAGTCTCTGATCCCCAAAAAACGGTCTGCAAATCATCGGTACACCTCCCGACACGCTCTCCAACACGGAGTTCCATCCGCAATGCGTCACAAACACACCCGTTGCTTCGCGTTTCAGCAGTTCCACTTGTGGAGCCCATGGAACCACCATCCCCTGCTCTCTTGTCCGTTCCAAAAACCCTTTTGGTAGATGAACCATGTTCTTCTCCTTAAGCGACCAAACAAACGGCACTTTGCTCGATTCCAATCCTTCTGCTATCGCCACAAGCTCTCCAGGAGGCGGCGTCATGACGGTACCAAAGCTAATGTACGCTACAGAAGCAGGGGACCGCTTCTCAATCCAAGCCAAGCAGCCGTGAGGATCGTGCACTAGTGTCTCTGTTTGAGATGTAGAAGATGATAATAACGCGAGAGGACCGATGCTTAGGTAACGTTTGAATTCCGATTTGAGGTTAATGGTCAATGTAGGATCTAGTTCTTCAAAGGAATTGATGAAAACCGCAGTGGCACGAGGTAAAGCAAGACCCATTTGGTGCAACGTGTTTGAGAAAACAGAGTCTAGATTCCCAAACACAACACCTTCAGGTGTGTCTTTGACTCGGATCTTCTCCATTCCTGAGATAAACCCTAATGTCTCCTCCATACGCCCATTGACTTCTGTGGATCAAAAACGTATTAAAAATCATTACCGCAAAAACATATAATCACTGCACATTCTTCAAATCACGATTTTCTTAACCATTCCTCTTTTAACTCATTTTTCTTTAATTGCATATTAAATGGCTTAAGGACAAAACCAAAAGTGGTAATTTTGCATTCAAATTTTTTTTGTAGTAACCTTTGATACCGATGGTTTCTCTGATGAGATCTGTGTAGAGGTGAGCAGAGAGCGAATTTGGCCCGGCGGTCCAGAACGCAACCCAAGTAGCCTTCATCTCCGCCGCCAAATCCGCCGCGAACCAGAAGAACGCGTCCGTTAGCATGCAATTCACTTTCCTGCCGACATCTGTCTCCGCCGCGGAGATTGCTCTCCGGAAATTCTCCGGCGCCGCTACGAGAAAGAGCTCCATCGTCTCCTGTGGTCTCCCGGCGAACACGTATCCATCCGGAACGCCGTCTGCGACGTCGTAGACTCGAACGTTCGCCGGGCGATCTGCGTGGACGGAGGAAAATAAGGAGGAGTTGGATTGCGAGGTGTTGAAGAAGGAGAAGACGGTGGTGGGAGCGGCGGATGCGAGACGGCGCGTGACGGCGAGGAGAGGAGCGGCGTGAGTGCCGAAGGGGAAAGCGAGAACTGCCACGTGGGAGTCGAAGATTGGATCTTTGGCCATGGTGAGAAGCGAGAGTAACGAAGGAGGCAACGCAAAGAGAGAGATTTAAATAAGAAAGAAAATGGAGGATGAACCACCGAGCAAGTATAAAGCTCGTGGCAGTGTCTCTGTGTCTGTGCTTTAGCTACCACTCTCTCTCTTAACCAATTTAATAATTTTAATTAGAGATAGATGAACTTTTTTATATAATTTCCGAATATATTGACGAAAATAAAACAGGTTATTCGATATAGGATTTTCAAATGGTTGCTCTATTTTTTTGGTATACAGAATTCTCAAAAACTTAGGTTTATTTGACATTTTTTCTTTCTTTTCAAATTTGGCCAAATTAAGTTATATAAAAATGGACGTTAATTAATAGTAGGAAGATTAGCATCAGGTTTGTCGAACGTACTACGTAGTTAGGACCATGAGGTTTGCTATTGTTTTGGTGGTGGCCAAATAATACATTTGTTTTGGTAGGTAAAATTCGTGGTTCATGGAACTTCTCTCGTGCAGACTGATACCCTAAACTCAAACTTCATCATTTGTCGGAAAGCTAAAATAACAATTTTTATTAACTTTCCCTTTCTAGAAAGGGAATCCGATAATAAGTCCATCAAAAAAATATGGTTTTTATTACGGATTAAGTTTTGCGCATTCTTGGCCTAATAATATATGACAAACAAAAGCGAACTTTTTAGACAACAGATGTATTTGTTTTTATTTTTTTTTGAATGAAGACAACAGATGTATGACGATTCTCATAATTGTCTCCTACTCCTCTTTCTTGATTCTCATTATAGTGTGTAATTAGAGAAATTAATTAGGCTGTTTGAATTGAAGCTCATAATTCATAAATTAAAGATTATGGATACATTACCAATAAAAAAATTAGGGAAAGAAAGTTTCTAATCCTAGCTAAACAGCCCATATAGTTTGGGCCTCGAAGCCCAACATATGCTAATAGTATTCCATCAAAATGAGAGAATGTGGGAAGTAATAATAATTTGAAATAGAAAATGAAAATCAATGGAATATGATGAATATTGACTTCCTCCTGAAATCCTTTGGAATTATTCTCTGAAATTTCTTCCTCGAAATCGATCTTCGTCTTCTGATTTTCTCTGCGATTTCTCTGCGGTTTCTCGAATCTAAGGAAAACCTTATTTCGGAGCGATGGGTCAAGCTTTTCGTAAGCTATTCGATACTTTCTTCGGCAATCAAGAAATGAGGGTAACTCATCATCTTCTTTCTTTTCCTGGGTTTTCTTGTCTGGATCTCGTATGATTTATCGTTCATCTCTTGGGTTTTAGTCATCCATGTTTTGGTATTTAATCATATTCTTGTCTCTCTCTCTTTTTTTTATTTTCTTGTGTGCTTGAAATCTTGTAGACCCATTATTACATTTTGGTGAAACAAATCGATGGTTGATTCTTCTCTCTTACTAATCATATATATCTGTTGTAAGCTGTGGCATGATGAACAGAATTGAATAAAATGTTTTTCTTTTTTTGCTTTGATGATGTCATTGTCAGGTCGTTATGCTGGGGCTGGATGCTGCTGGCAAAACAACTATTCTCTACAAACTTCACATAGGAGAAGTTTTGTCAACTGTTCCCACCATTGGTACGCTCTGTGATTTCTTAAGAATGTTTCAGAACCTGTGTATTTGTAATAGCTGTGTTTATTCTTCTTCTTCTCATCGGCCAATTAGTGGGATTGATTCCTTGGTTTTGGAGCTCTTAGATTCATTCTATTAAGACATTACACTCTCAATCCATAGGTCATGTCTGTGAATTTCTCTTTGTGTCATATACTGTTTTGATACTTGGTCTGTTATCGGTTCTTCCGAGAGTATACTTTTGTATCATCATTGTTCCCTTTGGTTGCTTGGAATATATGTTTTCAAACTTTGTTACGCAGGATTCAATGTTGAGAAAGTTCAGTACAAGAATGTGATGTTCACAGTTTGGGATGTTGGTGGCCAAGAGAAACTGAGACCTCTTTGGAGGCATTACTTCAATAATACTGATGGACTTGTATGTATATACTCCTCTAGCTTTGTGCTTTCATTCAGATACTTAACTTTCAGGTTGCCAATCTCTATGTCGGCATGTGTTATTCTCATATGTGATAATGATATTATATGCTGCTTGGCCAACCTTGAGATCTTTGTCCATCTTTATTGATTTATTGTATAAACTCTACTCTTAACATGCGCTTGCAGATATACGTGGTAGACTCTTTGGACCGAGAGAGGATTGGGAAAGCAAAGCAAGAGTTTCAGGTTTTTTTTTATCTTAAAATTTGCACAAGACATTACGTATACTCTCTGGATACTTCCTTAACCTGCTCTCTGATTTATCCAGGAGATCATAAAAGACCCATTCATGCTCAACAGTATCATTCTGGTCTTTGCAAACAAACAAGACATGGTAAAATCGAGCTTCAGTGTTTTTTTTTTTTTTTGTTTGGGCTTGTTTCTCGTCTATGTTTACTATTCCTCAATACACTTCCTTTAATTCCTGCTGAATATTAGAGAGGAGCCATGTCACCGAGAGAAGTATGTGAAGGGTTAGGCTTATTTGATCTCAAGAACAGGAAATGGCACATACAAGGAACTTGTGCCCTTCGTGGAGACGGGCTTTATGAAGGCTTGGACTGGTTATCATCTACGCTTAAAGATGTCAAAGCCGCTGGATTCACGTCCATTGGACCCTCGTTTTAACTCTTTCAGGTAATACAAAGACTTGAGAACCCGCCAAGCTCTAATCAGTACAAAAATTCCAAGTCTCATAACCTTGATCTTGAAAATGTCTTTTCTCCTTGCAGGTATTAAAACAGTAATCACGATATCAGAATACTTTTGTTAAGGAAAGAATTATCTTCTCATGGTGGCATTATTATAGACTCAATTAGGCTACTTTTGGATTTTTGGATCATGCTGCCATGAGAGCTTCATTGTATATTCTGCTGAAGAAAAATTGTACCATCTGAAAACCTTCCCTTTGGGGTCATCCTTGTCCGATTTGATATCCTGAGTTTATTTTTATAACAAATATAAATTTTCATATATATATATTTGGTCTTTGGGTGGATTCACAAGCAATTCAATTTAAAATTGCTTCATGTTACGCAGAATATAGATTGTTAGATAATGACCTAACACAACTTAAAATTTGTACTCTTAGTAATGACTTATATTTTAATATTCTTATAGAGATTAACACAATGCTGTCATCGTTACACTTTCCTCAAGAATGGTCAGGGTGTTTAAATATGACGTGGTTGCTGATAAGTGATGGCGTTTTATCAGTCAACGTAAACCGCGAGTAATAGACAAACGACGTCGTTTCCATCGCTAATCCAATGGTACTTTGGACCAAGGCCCATCAAAAAGGCCCTGACCCAACATTAAAACCCAATCTATGATTTTGAGCATCAACCTTATATATAAATCAAATCCACCAAAACGCCAACCTTCTTTAAAACTAATATAGTGAAAACATCAAGATCCAAGAACATCTCTTCTCCTAGAACAAACATTATATTCGAGATCAGTTTTCAAAGCTGATCATGTTTAAACTCTTGTCTCTTGAGGCATAAGGTTCAAGGCATCCGCGAATCTCCCTCCTCTGCAGCCAATGAATCCGATGATGATTTTGCAGCAGCTAGAGAAGAAAAGTGACAACTCAAGATGATGAACAAAACATGTCCTAGAAATGATAAAAAAGAATAGAAGAATGTAAGAACAAAATCAGATACTTAACTGGTTTCGCTTGGAGTTTCACTCTCACTCGCCGTTGTCATTGTCTCTGATGGTTCACCGATTGTTTCCATGTCAATAGTCATTGCGTCATCAACTTCTGCTTCTTCTACCTCTGTCATTATCTCATCCTTGTCGCCTCCAATGGCTTCAATTCCATTTGGTGCCCAATTTGCTGCAACCGTTTTTGTGTCTTCGGTTGCTGCGTTTGCATCCTCAGTGGTTTCTGATTGCGGATCCGCACTGATGGATAACATAGAAGTAACCAACAGATTCTGCAAAGAATCGGAAAAATTCCCACAAATTCAATGTAAATGTAATTATCAAGTCACAAAGGTAATGCTTTCAAATCTGTACCTTTTCTAATGCAAGCGCAAGCTTTGAGAGCTTTGGGTAGATGCTCCTTGCAGCCAAAAGGATCTGTTAAACACAAATAAATCAACAAGCTTTGTGGTTATAAACTTTTAAACAAATAAGAGGGGGATTTTTATAAGACACTCGCATGGCATACTCTGACAATTACAGTTTTCTCAAGAGTTACAAATGGCTAATATATGTCTCCTAGCCTAGTAAGACGAGTAGAGACTTTTAAGCATGGAACAATACTGATATATCATAAATCCAAGGAAATAAGTTGGTTTAGGATTCCATGAGGATGGATAACAACAGAAGAAGGTATGGAGTCAACTGATTCTTTGCCTCTTAAATTACCACGCAAGTGTTTTTTTTTTATTAAATCATGGCGAGCTAAAACGAACATATATCTCCGACATTGAAGTAAATCATGATCGGCAAGCGCATCTACTTACCTCACAGAGTCTCTGCAGTGTAAATGGAGGACCTTCGTCGAAACTAAGAAGGGCTGCAAAACAAGAAAAGAACAAAAAAAAATAACATACTTCAAACGGCAAAATAAAAGGTCTCTGGGTAAAAGAGAACACTCAAGAGTTGTAAAAGCATATATAAACCTGGAAAAGGTTTCAAACTCTTATCATAGTTTCAAACTCTCATAGTTTCAAACTCTTATCAACAATATTTTTTTGCAATCAAAGTAAAATAACTAACAAATGAGTAGATATAGACCTTCATCCAATCGACTAACCAGCTCTGAATATGTTTCTCCTAGGGATTCCTTTTGCTGTTCGTCCGTCATCGTTGCCTCAGGATACTCTGACAGAACCTTTAAAGCGCACCATATACAGATAGTTAGACATTGTAATCATTGGGATGGATGTGGAGTGATAATATGTATTATAAGCACACTGCTGGTAATACCTGCACATACCTTCTTCAACCACCAAGATAGCTTTCCCTTTAGTTTCTCCCAGTCCTGCCTGTAGTAGTATTACAAGGAAAGAAAGTAGTCAGCTAGATGTAGCAATACAGAGATCAGACTCTAAAACCTAGAAATACTCAGAAAGAAAGCCCATCATTATTTCATATAACTCTATACAAAAAAAATACAAGACCCGTAAGGAAAAGAAAAGATGCCAGTTACAACCATGCGTACTCATAGCTATTCAAAAGTGTCATTACCAGAACTTGCCGGTAGATGCTACTGCTTCTAATACTTCTTCCTCAGACATTTCTGCTTTCTGCACAGCTCCTCTGCAAAAGAAGATCACTCTGTTATATTCATTGAGTCACTTGACACCTGAACAAACAAAACAAAACAAATATGGGAAGAGAACGAAGGTATGCCAAAAGAAAAATAGCCTCGGGAGTTTCCAACACAAAATAACTTAAAATCTAAATCTAAACTCGTAAGTAAAAGTTGTGCAAATCGGTGAAAACCTAGATCCGGAACCACAACATCGGAAACGTAAAGGTGAATCATCACTTCAGATATCCAAGAAACCAAACATTTTTTTTCACATAGACCTCAAGTACACCATATGAAGTAGCACTAACTTATAGAGAGATTGGTTGAGAGAAATCAAGCAAACGAGAGTGATGGAATCAAAGATTTCGAGTGACGACTAAAGAAGGAAAAGAAACATACGGATGGTCGAGAATTTCGGGAAGGACGACGTGATCGTGGCGTGGGATGGCGTCACTGGGAGGAGGAACGGAGGAAATGTCGGGAGTTTCATGATCCGATGATGATGATGGCATCTCCGTTTTGGCTTCAGAGCAATCTCCAGAATTCCTCGAATAACCCTAAATCCTGAATCCGCAGTCAGTTAGCCGGGTAAATTTCGAGGAAGGAAGTTCAGCTTTTGCTCTGACCCGACCCGAACCGACCCGAATCCAATCCGATTCGACCCGATCGATTTTCTTTGTAAATAATGTAATGCTCATTTTATATGCGAAAGACGCGAAGTCGAATAATTAGGAATGTAATTCGGGTAAAACCTTAAAAGTAACCAGCGGTTCAGTCAAATTAACCAGCGGTTCAGTCAAATTAAAAAAAAATAAAAATGCGCTGACCAAACCAAAAAAGACCCATGCATGCTTTCTCTAAATCAAATTTTCTTTTTCTTTACCGATATAGAGACGTTTTTTCATCGATCACATCCCATAGATATATTTATGCGTGTGGTCTGCCTCGGTCTGCTTTTTTTGGCTTTTGTTTGTTGTATACCAATAAAGATTTGATTTTTAGTTTGGTAGGGTTTGATTCTCTCTCTCCCCATATCTATTATATAAAGAGTAAGTGAGTCTCACAAGGGGATGACACATCATCACTCCTCTCCATGACACATCAGTTTTGAAAATTAATAAAAAAAATAAACATTTTAATTTTGACACATTTTCCAAAAGATTAAAAATCAGAAGGTTTTTTTTTTTTGTTAACAGAACTTAAATTTTCGCATAATCACAATATCTTTGAACTCTTGTACAAATTCATTTTGTTGATCAATTAATATAACATTTCAAAAAAAAAAAATTTAATTAAATTAAATTTTCATAACATTTAAATTTAACTTACATAAAATTTGTTCAAAAAATATAAGAATTACATAAACTATATAGACGACAAAATATGATTTAATGATAATGACAAAGGTAAGCAAGTTTAACTTGGCTGATAAATTAGATAGAGTGGATTGATCGGGTTATGATTGATGAATGTTTTTTGATAATTTTTTTGTGAGACTTCGAAAACTTATTAAAATAGAGTGGATTGGTGGGATATTCTTTGTTCTAATTTGACCATAAAGCTAAAATTAAAGAAATGAAGACCGAAAACAGAAAAATTAAGAACCAAATGCATAAGAATCAAATCGAAGAAAGATGAAGATAAGAAACAACTTTCTAATTGTCAAATGACATTAATATTTCTTATTTCCGATAAATCAAATAGATTTTCAATAGAATTCAGTTCAAATAAATTTTTTTAATTGGTTTGAGAATTATTAGTTTAATTCATAGAAATCTATCTGTTTTTCAAACCATTTTTCTAAATTCAAAATCGTAAATGGGACTGGTTGATTTGCGGTGCTACTTAATTTACGAAAGTTTTAAACATATTTTGAAGAAAGGTTTGTTGTTCCAACTAGAAGGGTGAAAGAAGGTAGGATTGCGAGAATTGTAAACTTAAGATGGCAAAAGAATTTATATACAAATCAAAACATAACCGTTCTTATGAAAGAGCGAGAGTTACGTCTTTATGATAAAGGAGACCAACGGAGAAATCGAGAGAATAATAATATTATAAATAAATTTAACTTCTGCATACATGTATCAAAAATCAGTTTGCACGAGAAACATATTAAAAATATTACCATTTTGTTCATATACGAGTATTTACGACGAGACTAACTGGAGCTTGACAAAAAGAAAGCACCATAATTTTGATAGATAAAATTTTGAGGATAGCGGATGAGTGTAGTAAATTATTCTCAATTCTCATTTGATATTGTAGTAGTTCTCACCTATGTTTTCAGTTCTATAAACCAATAGACTTAAAATTAAACGTTATATCAACGAAAAGTTTGTGAAAAGACAAATACATGAGTGATCATAGGAATTTGAGTAGTACTATTCAGAGAAAATAACAAACTTTCTTACCAAAATTCAATTATATGTAACATGAATGATTAAAATATGTTACTATTAACTAATATGTCAGACCATATATATATTTTAATAAAGAAATATGCGTATACAACTTCATGTAACGGGAATGATTAAAATTTGTTACTATTAACTAATTTGGCACACCAAATATCTATTTTAATAAAAGAAATATGCGTATATACGCGGGTATTTAGCTAGTATATATATAAACAAGAACTACGTTATTTAAAAAAAACTTTTCTTTCAAATCAATCATAATTTGGGTTGTTCTATGAAAAGAATAAAAGGTATTTAAACTCTTCTTTCTTTGTCGTAGCACAAGTAATTACTAATTAGTCATTAAAAGTTTCCAATCGAATCATTTATTAAGCTACTAATTACACAAAGGGTAAAACAAGACCGCTCGTGAAAATTGGTCTTAACTAGTACTTCTTCCGTTTTTTTTTATAAGTAGTTTTTGCTAAAAACACAAATATTAAAAAACTCATCTTTTATTAAAAAATATCATTTAATATATAAATTAAAAATAATTTAGCCAATCATAAAAAAAACTGCAGAATATTATTGGCCACACAGTATTCGATAAAGTTAAAAGTTGCATAGAAACATAAAAATAACTTATATTGTGAACAAAACAAAATATTTAAAACTACTTATAAAAAGAAACGGAAAGAGTAGTATTTAACTAAGATTAAAAACCAGTGAATCAAATATAAACAGTTACATTCATAACAGTTCGATAATTTTAGAAGTACTAAAAATAAGATTGCTAGAGCATCTTCATTGGAGGTTTAGTGATATATATATATATATATATATATGATGTATATATCTAGAGTATATTTTGATTAAAATTTAGGCTTAAAATTATGATGTTTTTACTGCAACCAACAATGCTTTTATCCATTGATTCAACCTGAAAATTTTTGGGTACATATTTGTTTTTCTTGCTAACGAAACAGCTAGCTGAGCTAGAAAAGTGGTGCACATCCCTATTATGCCAACCATATATTATATATATATACAGTTTTTTTTGACGTCATATATATACAGTTACAAATGATAATGCTTATAAGTCTTTGTCTTCTAAAACTTAAATCGCTAAACTTTTTTTTTTTGGTTTTTTTTTGTTAAAATGCTGGAATCATGGTACAATATTGGGCCATGGGGTGGTCCATTTTATTTTATTTTTGGCAACAAACTTTTTTGACCTAATTTACATGATATGTCTCTAATGGACGTTTTTACGCATTCATATAATATGACCAGTAATATTTCTATAATTAAAGAGGTAGCTAAAATTAGGGACATATCATTCTTCTAATGTTATTGTTGTGTCATTGGTCATTGTTCTTGAGAATCCATGTTTCTTCTACTGAACTTAAGTTCTCAAAAGGTGTATAATCATATATTTTTGGGTAATATTTTTCAAACATAACAATTTGTTATAGGAAAAATATGCCAAACTTCCAGAATGAATGAATCATGTAAGCTAAATAAACAAATTCTTTACGCTTTAGTAATTTAGTATTTGATTTTGTGGGTTTTCAGTTTAGGGTTTAATTTTAGTATAAAATATGGTATATTATCTTAAGAGTTTCATTGGTAATTTGGATTTTTTAATGAATTTGAAAAGAAAGCATACACCAATGCTTTCATTATTGTAGTATTGTTATGGTTCTCTATTCATTTCTTGTTGATTAAAAAGGAATCTGCTAAGTTAGGTATTTTCTTTATCCAGGTGATAAAAGATCAGTCTTTCTAGTATTTTCTGGGAACTAATCTTATATGTCTAGTAGTTTGTATGAAATTTTTTAAAACACGCCTCGGAAATAATTAATTTAAATTGAATGTAAAAACAGAATAGGTTAAAAACAAAAACAAAAAGAGAAAAAAGGGCTTGTCCGCTCTCTCTCTCCATCCAGGATCTGCACACAAGACTTTCTTGTGAACATAATTTTCTAACTAATATAATGTATTATGAAATTGACTTAGGAAAGAGATAATACTATACCCATATTTTATAACTAATCGAATATTAACCCTTTCTAAACAAAACAAAAAAGACTAATCGAATTTTCGTGGTATATGCAAAGAAAATCACCGTTCCGATTTTGCAAAAGTCGAAAAACTTTTTTGAAATATAGAAAACTAATTTTTTTATCTTTACATTTAAAAGATCATCCAAAACTAGCTAGAACAATTTAACGAAAACCAAAAACGGTTATAGAAAAAAAAGAAGAGGAAAAGGACAAGGACTTCAACGCTTATATTTTTTTTCATTTATAAAGACACGAACGAACAAACAGCTAAATTATAAATTTTATCAAAACAAAAAACAAAAAATCTGCTAGGGTTTCAATTTTGTAAACGATGGGTTAGGGTTCTAAGGTTCTTTCACTAACTCTCTCTGGCTATCTCCCAAGTCTATTTTTCCATGCCATTTCTTCATAATTATGGGTCTAAGTCTCTTTCCCTCACTCACTTTTAGCCGAGTTTTTTTTTTTTTGATGTTCATTTGTTTTTTGATCAAGCGTTTTAATTACATTGTTTGCAGGAATGGATTTGGCACTATCCCCGGCTCCGGAAAAGACAAAAGAAAAAATATAATAAAGCTTGAAGCTAAAACTCGCTGTAAAGCACAAGATGATTTTGCCCAAGAAGTTGTTTTAACTCCTCCAATACATGTATGAATCAGTCAAAACTCTAATTTTATTTTGTTCTATCTCTCAAAGTTATTTTATACAATTTCAAAGTTGTCTTTTTTTTTAACAGGATTTTAGGGGTGGAAGTCATCTAATCTTTGATTGGACAAACACACATTTAGATTTACTCGGGAGTATTGTTGAGCAAACTGAAGGTATGATGCAATTAGTGTTTAATGTAGATTGTGTGGTCTGATTTTTTTTTATTGTTTTCCGTTTTCATGAACTCCGGTTGAAAAACAAAGGTGCAATTTAAACAAAACAGAAAGAAAAAAAAAACTGGTTAGTAATGTATGGCTATTTTATGGTATGACTTTGGGTCTCTATTTGAATTCGTTTTAAAAATAAAAGACAATCAAATTGTGTAATATATTCTAAGTAAATTCATAAATGTGGTTGGGTGCAAATAATGTGCAATTATGTTTCTTATTTTTTTTAATGCAAATAAAACATATATATTACACTAAACGAAAACTCAATTTGGCTAGTAAACATATTTTAATTGTTTTTTATTTTGGTTAGAGACTGATCTAGTTGTATAATTGATGTATTTCTGCTAACATCTATATATGGATAGATGATTGTTGGGATAGGACTCTCAGGAAGATATTGAAATTCCTTTACAACAAAAACATTGATGCAATTGTTAAATGGAAGTCTTTGTCCATTACAGGACTCATCAACCACGTCATATTAGGAAGAGAAGATATTCCGAATCGACGGATTTCAGGTCAAGTAGAAAATTTGATTGTTTGTTCTTTGACCTATTTATGTTCATTAAGGAAGTAGGACTTGAAAAAGATTTTGGAAATCATGTATGATTACAAAAATATAAATGCTTATATAGTAATCCACATTTCTATTTCTTTGTTTTTGATCTAAGGTGGTTTAGTTTTATACTAATGAAATTTATTTTATAATACATTCAAAGTGAAAGGACAATTCCGTAGTAAACTCAATGCAATTTCTGACCGTATGAGAGATCTTCTACAAATTAAAGGTCTGGTGGGGTTTTATGCTCATATGGTACCAGAATTTTGTGGAGTTAAAAGGGTAAGTTAAACAATTTATATGTGTATATTATATTTAGAATCATATGTAAGTGATGGTCTAATTTTAGACCTCCCGAATATGATATGATGGTGAAGCTTACGCGTTGAATCTGCGCGTGGTTGCTGATAAGTGATGGCGTTTTATCAGTCAACGTAAACCGCGAGTAATAGACAAACGACGTCGTTTCCATCGCTAATCCAATGGTACTTTGGACCAAGGCCCATCAAAAAGGCCCTGACCCAACATTAAAACCCAATCTATGATTTTGAGCATCAACCTTATATATAAATCAAATCCACCAAAACGCCAACCTTCTTTAAAACTAATATAGTGAAAACATCAAGATCCAAGAACATCTCTTCTCCTAGAACAAACATTATATTCGAGATCAGTTTTCAAAGCTGATCATGTTTAAACTCTTGTCTCTTGAGGCATAAGGTTCAAGGCATCCGCGAATCTCCCTCCTCTGCAGCCAATGAATCCGATGATGATTTTGCAGCAGCTAGAGAAGAAAAGTGACAACTCAAGATGATGAACAAAACATGTCCTAGAAATGATAAAAAAGAATAGAAGAATGTAAGAACAAAATCAGATACTTAACTGGTTTCGCTTGGAGTTTCACTCTCACTCGCCGTTGTCATTGTCTCTGATGGTTCACCGATTGTTTCCATGTCAATAGTCATTGCGTCATCAACTTCTGCTTCTTCTACCTCTGTCATTATCTCATCCTTGTCGCCTCCAATGGCTTCAATTCCATTTGGTGCCCAATTTGCTGCAACCGTTTTTGTGTCTTCGATTGCTGCGTTTGCATCCTCAGTGGTTTCTGATTGCGGATCCGCACTGATGGATAACATAGAAGTAACCAACAGATTCTGCAAGGAATCGGAAAAATTCCCACAAATTCAATGTAAATGTTTATATCAAGTCACAAAGGTAATGCTTTCCAATCTGTACCTTTTCTAATGCAAGCGCAAGCTTTGAGAGCTTTGGGTAGTTGATCCTTGCAGCCAAAAGGATCTGTTAAACACAAATAAATCAACAAGCTTTGTGGTTATAAACTTTTAAACAAATAAGAGGGGAGTTTTTATAAGACACTTGCATGGCATACTTTGACAATTACAGTTTTCTCAAGAGTTACAAATGGCTAATATATGTCTCCTAGCCTAGTAAGACGAGTAGAAACTTTTTGATATACGGTTAAGATTATTTAACCATCGATTACGGTTAAAATTTACGGTTATATTAACCTTAACTATTTGATATACGGTTAAAACAGTTACGGTTATATATGGTTACAGTCTTAATAACGGTTACATTTGCTTAATAATAATAATACGGTTAATATGATTATATTTAAAAAACTAGCGGTTACCAATTACTCTGGTTCTATATAGATCATGTAAGAAAATTCATTGTGTTTGTTCCATATATGTTTTCCTTTATTTGTTATGAGTAGTTTTTAAAATATTCTTCAGCAGCAGAGGGCGATTCTCCAAGGGCTCAAGCTCAATCCGGTACGGGAAAGACCTCTACGATTGCTCCAAGTCGTTGACACTTATTTGGTATGTTGTCTGTTCCTTTTCCTGGAGATACCCTAATTCCAATTTTAACTTTACTGCTTTGTTCGGATTCTTCTTTTATTTTTGAAACTCATGCAGAGTACTTCAGGGCCTTGATATTGTCCCCAACAAAAGAGCTGGCTTCACAGACAGAGAAGACGATTCAAGCTAGTAGGGTCACACTAGTATGTCTAACTGGCTAACCTTTTTAAGTAAAACCTGAAAATTAAACAGTTTTTTTGTTGCTGTTGACAAGGAGTGGAAATTTGATACACTCTGTGATCTTTAATGACACTTGCCACTTGTTACTAATAATTGATTTTTTTAAAAACAAAAACAAAAATATACACGTAAGCTAGTTCTGTCTATATACACATGCATTCGTAAATTCAGCTATGGTTACAATCATACAAACATGAAATGACATCATTTTTATAAATATGTTTATGCTTATTATATGAAATGACATATAATGACATGAAATGACATCATTTATATAGGAATGTAATTGGGGTAAAACCTTAAAAGTAACCAGCGGTTCAGTCAAATTAAAAAAAAAAAAAATGCGCTGACCAAACCAAAAAAGACTCATGCATGCTTTCTCTAAATCAATTTTTCTTTTATATTTAAAAAACCTTAGCTTACTGATAGATACGTTTTTTCATCGATCACATCCCATAGATATATTTAGGCCTGGACATAATAACCGAATCGAATGAAACCGAACTGAACCGAACCGAAATTAATAGTTCGGTTAGGTTATGGTTACTTCACAATAACCGAATGGTTTTTATTTTTGATATCCATTGGTTATGATAACAAGTAAAACTTTTCTGTGAAAGAAAATGGAATAACAAGTAAAAAGGAAAAGGTAAAAACAAAAGAAAACGAAATCAAGCAAGAAAGGAGATTGGGTTAAAAAATATCATGAAGAAAAGGCAAATAAAGAGAAAGCGAAAGTGAAATTGTAACAATAGGAAATAACAATTTACTATAATCACAACTCTATAAATAGAGTTATAGGCTTAAGATCTAATGTATTGCAAAGATCACAAACAAACAAGAAGAGAAAAATTAATAAAAGAAAAAGGTTTTAAGATCAAGAGAAGCCACAAAGATATGGAGAAGCATCGTAGAGAGAGAGGTCATAGAATCATAGCAGATAAACCTTCAGGTCTCTTAAAGAGGGATCGGAGGGAGAGAGACTGGTCTGATGGGCATGAGAACGGGAACCGGCGGAGGGATGTTGAAAGGAATGATAGGCATCGGAGGGACGATGGAGCTAGAGATGAAAAGGAGAGGAGACACAGTGATAGAAGCAGGAAAAGCCAAGAGAAGAGTGAAGTTGCAAAGCCCAAGTTGCCAAAACTCAATCCATCTGATAACAATGCGATGGCTTTGGGAGTTTATGGGACGCATGATGAAGGAGGTGGAAGACAAGAGCAGTGTAGAGTATCAACGTCTTACATGGGACGCACTCCGTAAAAGTATTAATGGGCTGGTGAATAAGGTCAATGCAAGCAACATACAGAACATAATCCCTGAACTGTTTGCGGAAAATCTCATCAGAGGAAGGGGACTTTTCTGCCGGTCATGTAAGTCTTAAATTAAACACACGTTCTTTCGTAAATAATAAGTGTATTTTATGTCGCTTGCTTAGAAAATTGTGAACTATGCATGGCAGGCAAGAAAAGTAATGCTAAAGGCAGTAGATTCAAGCTCCCCAAGTTAACGTGGACCAACCTTTTACTAGTGCAATGACCCAATTCTGGTGGAGTTGGGAAGAGAATAAAAGAAAGATGTGTTGGAAAAGCTGGGCGTTTCAATGTTTGTCAAAACATCTAGGTGGAATCAAATTGTCTCTTTTCCAAGATTCTCAAAAGCAGATTTTTCCCAAACATAGATTTTTTGTCAACAAAACAAGTATTTCTAAATTTATGTATCATATATTTTTACGGATGATTTAATTTTATTTTATGAATTATAAAATGTTAAATTTTAAATCCGCATATATTCGGATACTTATCTAATAATATATATATATATATATATATATCTTATTATATAAATGAGTTATTATTATCTTTGGAACAATTTCCTTTATATAATAAGATATGTTTGGCAAATTAGATAAGATATTAACTGTTGTGATTGGTGACTAGAATAAACAATTTTGATTCAACGTCATTGCGATTTAAACATTAACCGGCCCTTATAGTTGAAACCACAATAATTCACACAATTATTATTTGGTACAAATCTATCTATGTGACAAAAGAAATACAAATTTATTCGATACAACCAATGAATAATGCATTTTAATTGCCGCAACCCCTAACTTTTTTCCTTCCTGACAAGAGCTGAATGTTTTATTGATTGAGTTTGATTTGATCACCGCTCGCCCTAAAAATTATCAATGAAAATCACTAATTACACCAAGATACGAAATAAATCGAATTTAAACAAGAAAAAAAGAGCTTTTTCTTTTTCTTTCTTTTAAATCGAATTTGAACAAGCATGACACAGGAGGAGACCTAGTCATAAATAGAGTATCTAAAATTTTAAATAGTTAATCAAAAAGACTCTGCGAAAAAAGATTAAGAAGAGGAGACTGATGGAAGTTAGTAGAAAGATAATGGATGTAATACATCCTCAACACACTAATAAAAATAAATATTATTAAGAAGAGGAGACTGATGGAAGTTAGTAGAAAGATAATGAAGAGGAAACTGATGGAAGGTAGTAGTAAGATAAAGACGAAGAGACTGATGGATGTAATACATCCTCAACACACTAATAAAGAGTACAGATCCATCAAGCTTCATAATGGACTCAGCGCAATACTCATTTCAGATCACACACTTAGTCAATCCGCTGCAGCATTGACAGTAAGATTTGGTAGTTTCAGTGACCCAGCTGAAATGCAAGGTATGGCTCATTTGATTGAGCATATGGTCTTCCATGAAGATAATGAAGTAAGCTTTCTGTTAAACCAACTGTTTTGGTTTTATTTGTAATCCAAACACCATCTTTACTTATTTCTTTTGCTTTTATAGTTAAAAGCTTTTGTGAGCAAATATGGCGGTGAAGTAAATGCCCAAACAGAAATGGAATATACCACCTTCCACATGAGAGTTGATTCTGAACAACTTGAAGGTGCTTTGAAAAGGTTTGTATAATATATTAATATGCATTGTTTCTCTTTGTCTAAAGTTTCTCTGATTAAATCTCTGGTATTTATTTCTCTTTTTCAGGTTTGCACGTTTATTTATTAAACCTCTCTTGAAAGTGGAACATATTGAAAAGGAGATTAACACCATAGATTCAGGTAACATGTTCTTGTTTTCTAAAATTACCGAATCTGCTTTATTTTTCTACTTTTCTTTAATGTGAGTTTCATTCTAACCTTTAAAATCTTTTTTTCCAGAATTTGTTCTTCACAAGTGCAAAGATTTTCCCCGCCTTGAACAACTGATTGGACATACCTCTCCAGAGGATCACCCATATAATCGATTTGCATGGGGTATTGTTGTTGCTAAATATGTTTTTGCTGCTCCATTATTTACTAAAATGTGTGTTTGCTAACTTCACTCCATTATTTTACCTCTAGGCAACAAGCATTCATTAGGCGTTGAATCTGCTCAATCTCTCCGTGACAAGGCAATGGAGTTATTCAATGAACATTATGTAGCTCATTCCATGAACCTTGTAGTAATGGGAGAAGGTAACTTTCCATTTTTAAAATAAAGTCTTTTTGATTAACAAAAAAGATTTTCTTATCTTTGTGTTTAATCTTTTTTCGCAGAGTCTTTGGATTTACTGGAAGAATGGGTGAATCAGTTCTTTAGCCTCATTAAAAGGGGAATTTTTTGCTGCCTAGCACGTCAGCCAACAACACGGAATATTTGGAATTCTGATGTATTATATGTTCTTCCATCTGTTGAGAATGTCCAAAAGTTGTATATCACATGGCTTCTACCTCCTCTATCCAAAACATTTACCAATAGGCCTGAGAACTGTCTAGTCCAGCTTTTATCTCACGGTATGTAATTTTTTTCCCTCTGATTCAGTTATTCTTTCTTGTAGATATTAACTAGTGATAAATCTACCTTTTGTAGAGAGCAAAGGATCGTTGTGCTCTTTTCTAAAAGATAAAGAATGGATATCAGCATTGAATGTCGAAGTGGGTTCCGACACATCTTTCAAAACAGCCGACTTATGCTCGTATAAGTGCACATCTGCAGGACGGTTGTTTACCATTTCCTTGGACATCACAAACATTGGTCTTGAAGAGGTAATATAATATTTTAATGATTTGGTTTTATGCTTCAATTAAGAAACGAATGATTTTGTTTTATGTTTCAATTAACTTAAAGATACACAAACGAATGATGTGGTTCTATGATTCAATTAGCTTCAAGATACAGAATTCTTGGTGGCATCAAAATCTGAATATTATAACATTCACGAACATCATCATATCATTAACATTGTTGTAACATAATTCTCAAATCTTAACATAATTTTCTTTTGCTTTTTTGACAGAAATATCAGATTGTGACGTATGTATACCAGTATCTCAATTTAGCGAGGACTAGTCTTCCTGAGTGGGTTGAGGAAGAATATTCAGCTTCATTAAAATTGAAATTTGAATATTTGGATGTTGATGATTGCTTCGTTGATGATCCAAGTATGTTTGCACAACGTCTTGCAGGTTTGTTTACAATTCACACCTGTTATGTTTCAATTATCAGATTTTCATGTAAGAATTTAAGTTTCATTTAATCAATTTGTTGTACAGGTAACATGCTTAAGTGTCCAGCATCTCATGTGCTTTGTCTCGAGTTTTTAAATGATTTTGGTGGAACTGAGGAAATCCAAAAGATGTTGGAACATTTCCATCCTCAAAATATGAGGATTGATTTACTAAAGCCAAAGCCATTGATGGAAGAATATGAAGGTATTCACTTGTTCAATCAGATTAGATTTCTTTTCGATATATTTTCTTATCCTTTAAATAACATATCAATGATATCACCTTTGTATTCAGGTTTCAAAACAGTACCATGGTTCGATGCCACGTACATAGAAGAGAAGATTCCGTCTTCTTTAAAAGCCACATGGGAGACTTCGAAAGTGGATTCTTCTCTGGAACTCCCTCAATGGAACGAGTTTATCGCTAGTAATTTCTCTGTTAGAGACCTTGAAGAGTCTTCTGAGGTGAATGAGTCTGAGGAGGAAGAAGAAGTGAACTCTTCTGAGGTGGATGAGCTAGATGATGATGAAGTAGTGGAGTCTTTTGAGGTGGATGAGGAGGATTCTGAGGTGGATGAGCTTGATGATGATGAAGTAGTGGAGTCTTTTGAGGTGGATGAGGAGGATTCTGAGGTGGATGAGCTTGATGATGATGAAGTAGTGGAGTCGTTTGAGGTGGATGAGCTTGATGATGATGAAGTAGTGGAGTCGTTTGAGGTGGATGAGGAGGATTCTAAGACATTCATTTACAAGAAACAAAGAGGAATGTCAAATGCATTCTTTTGCGTTTCTTTGAATGTTCGAAACAGCGTAGAAGATCATATGAAGACAAACCTATTAATTGAGATGGTGAAAGATGAACTGAGTCCTATTTTATTCAAGGTAAGTCCAATATTCGAACACAGTTGAATAATCAGATAAACAAGTTAAGCTTGGACAAAAAAAAGTTGGATTGGTTTGTCATATATATATATATGTGTACATCATTTGATTTGATAGATATTTATGTTCTTAACAAGATAAAGTTCATATGTTTGTACCAAATGGTTTGTGGGGGTTTATGCAGGGAAGTGAGGCGTGCATTAACACTTCTGTATCTTTCCGAGATGATAACAAGCTGGAGCTTCTCTTCGATGGATATCGAGCGAACTTCAAACTCTTTGTTACAACAATCTGGAACTTGATCCGGTCTTTTGAAGCTACTTCTCACCAACGCTTTGAGGTATTGTCTCTAACCCTTTTACTACTTTTGAAGTCTTGATGTTACTTTTAATTTTTAACTAGACGCTTTGAACTTGTATGACATTTTTTATGTTTTAACTAGCAACTGTTGGTTTCTCTTTCAGACAATCAAAGAGACCATGGTGAGAGAAGTGTATGCCACTTCACTAGATCTCACTGTTTACGCTGGGCAGCTTCTCTCTGAAGCGATAATTGAAGGATTTGGCATGGTTGATAAATTAAATGCACTGGAGAAAATCACTTTTGAGGATTTCCCTACCTTCGTTACTCATTTGCTCTCGCAGGTTAATGTCACTTTTAAGCATTATGTCTCTCTTAAAATGATTAACCATTCTCTTTCTCTCTTCAAATTTTCATCCATATTCTCTTTCAATTGCAGAGACGCATTACGGGCTTGTTTTTTGGAGATCTAACAAAAGATGAATCGAGAGAAATCTTTGATTCATTGGAAACGGTTAGTGCGGGAACCCTTGAATTGCCAAGGGAACTAAGAGGCATGAAAGCTCTAACACCTGGTTCTCCAATTCGAATAAATGCTACAGCTAAAAACGAGTTGGAAAGTAATTCTTTGGCAAAGGTGAGAGACAAAAGTTTATAGAGTATAATATGTTGTTTAGTTGCTCATGATTTGTATGTTGCTCATGATTTGTATGTTGTGCAGATTTACTTCCAGCTTTCTTGCCAAAAAGACGATTTTGACAGAGTTACGGCTTTGTTACATGTCTTTCAATCTATCATAGAAGAGCCGCTGTTCCATCAGCTAAGGTGAGTTCTCATTTGGATTTGTATATGCTTTTAGACTAATAGCAAAGATACCATCGCAATAAAAGACTAGACATTGGTTCTAGCTAGTTTGGATTTATTTAGTTTTCTCCTTTGTTTCGACTTGTATGTATTGAAGGAGATCTCTCGAGTCAGTTTCTGTTGCTATGAGTTTTCATGTGTTATAATGGATCTAAAGTCAACTAATTGTATTCAAATCTACTTGTCTTAAGGGTACAAGATGGGATTGGTTATGATGTTGGTTGTGATGCTCATTCTTTGAGCGGAATCAAAGGTTTTTACCTCTATGTTGTTTCTCCGCATTACCAGCCTGAGGATTTGTTGCAACGGATGTACAGCTTCTTAAAAGCCTTTAAAGACATCCTAGTAAGTTTGGATTGATTTTAACTTTAGTTTTTTTTATCTAATTGAGCTTGGCTCATTATTTTAATTTTGGTTTGATAATATATGTATAGGCTGATGTTGATGAGAGTGTCTTTGAAGATTACCAAAGTGGTGTGCTTAGTTCTCTGAGAGATGAGTCTGGGAAAGCTCTATGGGACCTGATTGTTGACGACATGTAAGTATCTTTGATTTTCAATTTTTCATATACAATATGATTGAATGATCATTTGGACTAAATAAATGTTTGATTTTTCAGTGACATGAAGGGTTATTACTCGAGAGTACATGACATTGTGAGAGGAATGACCAAGGAAGAGCTCATCGAGTTTTACGACAAGTTCTTTGTTGAAGAAACATCAAGATGCATCGTTGAAGTATGCATTCACCCAGCGGCTGTCTGACTTTAATCATCAGCACCTTTTTGCTTAAAACATTGTTTTCTTCATGATTGTTGTTGTGGATCACTGATGAGAAGTTACTTATACAATTGAGGTCTTGGTAGTATTTTTGTTTTCTTTTCTGTACTTGCGTGATTGAATTAAAAAAACGAAGGGATCATACAGCAACCACAATAACTTATATAATGGGAAAATTTTTTAAAAAATACTATTACCAAAGTTAATATCATTTTAATTCACCAAACCTTATGATTTTCATATGGACTAGTGATCGGGCCCGCGCCAGGCGCGGGCTAATATGCTTGATTAACTTATTATTTCAAATAATTGTTTTTATGTATATTCATCATGTGTTTTATACATGATATATTTTTTTTTTTCAATTTTTTCTTTATAAATATATATTTATCTTAAAAAGAGTAATCTTTCTCCCTAATTTGTTTTATGTATTAATCATATTTTTATNAATTTATTAGTATTTTTCCATTTAAAAGAGACCAAAAAAATCCCTAACGTTTACGGTTTAGTATACTATAAACCGTCATTAACCTTGGCGGTTTTGTATATAGGTAACCATAAAATTGAAAATTGGTCGAAAATTGGTATAATTTAAGTGATTCGTACACATCATCAAAGCTAGACGAATAAGAATACAACACATAAGCCATCGATTTTAAAAAAGGGTATAAACGTCATTCCGCAGCCGAAACTCGCTGTGAACGCGACACCTAAGCAAATCACTACACAAATAAGTATATAGATTATATATCTGTTATCGAAATATAGATTTATTTAAGTTATTATATATCAAGTTAAATGTTAGTTGTTACTGTAGGGCAGTGGTCTTTGGACTCCTATCACACGCCCATTACAAATATTTTCTTTTTTTGTTTTAAATAAATTAAAATAAGTAATGATATACTCGCTTTCTATCGCTACAAAATGGGAAAATTCCTAAAAAATATCCCAACTGACTCATTTTTTCTATTATCGAATTAATATACCAACTGTTTTAGTGTTAGGTTATTACATCACACCATTTTAACGGACATTAACATAGGTAACGAACTTTTATATATTTTTGTATTGTGATGCATTATCGAAAGTAACTCTAGTGCAGTGGTTTGATGTACGCCGGACCCGTTCCAGACTTGGGTTCGACACTTTTATTTTCTCCTAATTTTTAAATTAAAATCTACTAAAAATTTATGCAATAGATGGAATTCGAACCCAAGTCTTTGCAGTACAATTGAGTTGGAGAAAACAAACAATTATGCCCGAAACAGGGGTACCGAATATAAAATAAAAGTTTTATTATAAAACAAAGCATAACAGGCTGACAAAGGCCCAAATACAGTAAACCGAAATCAGATAAGAAGACTCAAGATCTTCGTGTCTGCCACGCGTCAATCAAAGCGAAACACTATCATGCAACCACCGATGACGTCATTTTCCGGTCACTGAACTCCACAATCTTCCTGCCCCCTAAATTCGCCCCAAAGCACCGCATCTGAGATCAGAGCATCTCCAAAACCAATTCTCAGTGTCCTTTCCGGATGAATTTGATGATTTCGTTTCCTTCTTTCAATGACTCAGTAAAAATTGTCAAGGCTAAATCCAATTCTCAGTGTCCTTTCCGGAGTCAAAATTTCTGCAATTCTACTGCAAATTTTATATATTATCGTGTATTCTATTGTTGGTGAATCACTGTTTGTTGTTCAATTGTGGGTTTTAGTTAAATGGGTTTTTCACAAATATTTAGTCTAATACTATGAATGGATGGTGAAGATGATACAGGCGATTACGATTTCGAAACGAACAGACAAGTTTATCGATGGATTAGACGGAATCCGTCTCAAATAAACGTTACACCCGAAATCAAAGAATTCGTCTAGTTAGAACTGGAATATCAATCATGTTTTGTGTAGCTACATAAAAGTTTGGTGGGGATACACCCTGAATTTCCACTAATATTATAGCTATTTTAAAAAATCCGAAATTTTCTTAAGAAAATGTTCGTTTTTTGATTAGTAATTCTCGACAAGTAAATATCAGCATATATTTATGCAACGTGAAACAGTTTTAATAAAAATAATTCCCAAGGGATAATCAACCATTATGATAGTTGGCAATGGTATCAAATTGACTTTCAAATATATTTGATTTGATGTCCAAATATATATATATATATATATATATATATATTTGATTTGAGAAGGGATTCACACCAGCAAAATTATCTAGATATTTTAGTCAATCCAAAAATATGTTAGTCGTATCATGGAAGTGTTATAATAACTTTATTTGATTGGTTAAAATTGTATTTAGGGATTTATAAGGAACCCTTCCTTGTTGGAGAAGGAGCACTGAAAGATGGCATGATTTATTAAGGTTTCAGCCTCACTTCCACAGTGGAAGCACACTTTTCAAGGTCGGAATTCCTCTCTTGTGGAATGAGTCTGCCACTGAGATTGCCCTAGATAGCAATTTACACCGGAAGGTTTTTATCTTAGGGAGTCTTTTAAGCTCCCATACCTGAGAGTAGAAGCCATTTAAAGATGGTTGGATCATAGCCTCTACTAAGACCTTGAGAGGTAAAGGCCAACTATAGAGGCTCTCTGGTCGAGCAAGGAAAAGTTGAAAATATAGTCGAGCAAGGAAAAGTTGTTCTTAATTAGGTCACCATTTTATAGGATCTTTTGCAAATTAGAATAGCTTCTGCTGTCAATGGTCAACTATAGAGGCTCTCTGGTCTTTTTTTTTTACTATTTCATTCGTATAGAAATGTTCAAATTCCAAAAGGCTTACTTGTAGCTCTGACTGCTATTCTACTTCCAGCAGTTTAAGTGTAATTGTCCTGCTGATTGTTTGTATAAACTTGGATTATGGATTAATGATGAAAAAGCTGAATGTTCTGTCACACTTAGTTTGGCCCTGTTATGTAGTGTTTTTTTTTTAAATTTTTTTTTCATTCTTCTGTACTGTTCTTCTATGCCAATCATAGGTCTTAGAGGAAACTGGATTTGATGTCTCAAATCTACTGAAGAAAGAAGAATATATTGAATTTACATTCAGGCAGCAAAGAGTGTGACTTTACATAGTTGCAGGGGTGACTGATGATACAGCTTTTGCACCACTAACAAAGAAGGAAATCAGTGTATGTGTTTAACAATGAACCTTGTGGGTGTGGTCTTGTCTGCGTACGCACGATGATCTCTTACGTTGAGTTGTTGTGGAATACTTGTAGGAAATTGCATGGCATCGGCTTGATGATCTTCAGCCAGCAAGAGTCCAAATTCCTAGTATCTTAAAAGCCTATACAAATCTCAAATCCGTCTGTTTCTTTTACATTTACAAAAGAGCCACACATAATAAAACAACAACTTTTTAGCTACAAAGCATTTTGACCAGAGAGAATTGTACATTGAGCCAAGCGTGATCGGAGAGACTAAAATTCTCTGGCCACTCCCTTTCTTTACTTTCAATCCAATCTATAAGCTATGGCATTTATTTAAGTAGTGGTGTAGATTCAGAGCTGCCAATTTTTGGTTTTCAGAGAATCCTTGTATGAGATGCTAAGCTTTTACAAAATTGCGAGTAAAAAAGAATATGAGTGAAACGACCCTCCAGCAAGGAGCCAAATACAACGGGCAAATTAACATGACAAAGGTTTCTCAAAATAACATTAAAAAAGGTTTGTTATTTTACACTAATGATAAAGCATCGCAAGCTCGAACTCTTAAGTAAATATATATAAGTTTTTTTTTTTTTCAAAATAAATAGTGGGGTGAGAGAGGTTCGAACTCTCGACCTTCAGAGTTATGAGACTGACGCGCTAACCAACTGCGCCACCACCCCGACTCATCGCAAGCTTAAGTTACTAAACGTTGGAGACATTTTGAGAGGAAATATATAGATGCTGACTAGGTGGTGGATTCGGCTTTGCGTTTGAGATGATTCTTCTTCTTCTTCTTCTTCTTCTTATTATCTAAAGCTTCGCACTTTGGCTTCTTTGAAATTGATGGGAGCTGCTTAGCTATGCTGAGTCAGGTGAAAAAAACATTCATGTGTGAGCAACAACCATCAAGTAACAGAGAGAGAGACTAATCAAAATACCTTGATGGCATGGAGGTAGTAACAATCTCAGACGACAAATGTTCCTGTTATAATAATCATATAAGCTCTTGTAATTAAAACGAACTACATGAATGCAAGTTATATGAAAAGAATGGTACCTCGGTAGAAAATTCAGAGTCACGAGTCTGATCTGATCCCTTGAAACTATCAAGTCTCTGATCTGATTGGATTGGGGCAGAACAAGCTCGCAGCGAAGCTTTAGAGCCTAGTCTTTTCTTCAATCTGCATAAGAGCAACAATCACCATCCACATAGCTACTGAAAATACTTGATATATACAAAAATAGGGAGAATAAATGGACACCTTGATGGCGACTTAGGCATGGAGGTCGGCTTATCCAGCTATATAATCATATATATAATTAAGCTCTTAGTAATTAAGAATTAAATCAATGAAAGACAGAAATTTCTCAATTGCAAGAAAGTAGATACCTGAATAACAGAGCCACGAGCTGATCTCATCAACTCATCAAATCTATTCAAACGGTTATAACAATAGCCACATCTACCACACCTTGTGATAGGTAAATCACACAATTTACATCTACTTCGGCGGCGAAATGTCTGCGGCATCCAACACCCTCCTCCTCTACAACGGGACAAGAAAAGACCACCATTTCTTCCACTACCCCTCCTCGCCTTCCCCATGACTGGCTGTGCCCACGCCGGAAACCCTAGCTACATATATATATATATATACCAAGTCATTGGGCCTATTCTGGGCTTTTTAATTTTCAACTCCCCCATTCTATTATACCCAGAACAACTTTCTTTTTTCTTTTGGGACTATATTATTCGTTAATTAGACTAAACCCTGCTGGTTCACATTCTAAATTTGGTTTAAAATATTTATCTTCATCATTTTTTTTCCATGATATCATTTTTTGTGCCACTATTGATTTCTAACCTTGGCATAACCACGGTTAAAATTATTTAACCATCGATTACGGTTAAAATTTACGGTTATATTAACCTTAACTATTTGATATACGGTTAAAACAGTTACGCTTATATATGGTTACAGTCTTAATAACGGTTACATTTGCTTAATAATAATAATACGGTTAATATGATTATATTTAAAAAACTAGCGGTTACCAATTACTCTGGTTCTATATTGATCATGTAAGAAAATTCATTGTGTTTGTTCCATATATGTTTTCCTTTATTTGTTATGAGTAGTTTTTAAAATATTCTTCAACAGCAGAGGGCGATTCTCCAAGGGCTCAAGCTCAATCCGGTACGGGAAAGACCTCTACGATTGCTCCAAGTCGTTGACACTTATTTGGTATGTTGTCTGTTCCTTTTCCTGGAGATACCCTAATTCCAATTTTAACTTTACTGCTTTGTTCGGATTCTTCTTTTATTTTTGAAACTCATGCAGAGTACTTCAGGGCCTTGATATTGTCCCCAACAAAAGAGCTGGCTTCACAGACAGAGAAGACGATTCAAGCTAGTAGGGTCACACTAGTATGTCTAACTGGCTAACATTTTTAAGTAAAACCTGAAAATTAAACAGTTTTTTTGTTGCTGTTGACAAGGAGTGGAAATTTGATACACTCTGTGATCTTTAGACCATCAGCATTGGAGACATATGTCTTGCGCGAGACATATGTCTTCTCCAAAATGTGATGACGTGTCGCGACGTGATTCGTCGCGACATAAAAAAAATATTTTTTTTTTTTTTTTTTTTTTNGACACTTGCCACTTGTTACTAATAATTGATTTTTTTAAAAACAAAAACAAAAATATACACGTAAGCTAGTTCTGTCTATATACACATGCATTCGTAAATTCAGCTATGGTTACAATCATACAAACATGAAATGACATCATTTTTATAAATATGTTTATGCTTATTATATGAAATGACATATAATGACATGAAATGACATCATTTATATAGGAATGTAATTGGGGTAAAACCTTAAAAGTAACCAGCGGTTCAGTCAAATTAAAAAAAAAAAAAAATGCGCTGACCAAACCAAAAAAGACTCATGCATGCTTTCTCTAAATCAATTTTTCTTTTATATTTAAAAAACCTTAGCTTACTGATAGAGACGTTTTTTCATCGATCACATCCCATAGATATATTTATGCGTGTGGTCTGTGCTACTAATTACACAAAGGCTAAAACAAGACCGCTCGTGAAAATTGGTCTCATCTAGTATTTAACTAAGATTAAAAACCAGTGAATCAAATATAAACAGTTACATTCATAACAGTTCGATAATTTTAAAAGTACTAAAAATATGATTGCTAGAGCATCTTCATTGGAGGTTTAGTGATATATATATATATATATCTAGTGTATATTTTGATTAAAATTTAGGCTTAAAATCAAGATGTTATTACTGCAACCAACAATGCTTTTATCCATGGTTCAAGTTCCACGCGTCTGATAAATTTTTGATACATATTTGTCTTTCTTGCTAGCGAAACAGATAGCTGAGATAGAAAAGTTGTGCACATCCCTAATATGCCAACCATATATTATACATCTATATATATATATATAGTTACGAATAATAATTATTATAAGTTTTTGTCTTCTAAAACTTAAATCGCTAAACTTTTATTTTTTGGGCAACAAATTTTTTTTTTTTTATGCCTTTCGACCTCTGGGAGTAATCCCAAACCCAAAGGCCCAGATTAATCTCCCGGGTGGGAGTGACACAGCCCACTTATAATGTCCCACTTGACCAAGTGCTTGTCCTGGTAATTCCGCTCCCGCGGAAAATCGATCCCTGACCTAGACCAACAGAGCCGACACTCACCACAGAAAAGGAATTTGGTTAAGTTATGAAATTGAATGTAAAAACAGAATAGGTTAAAAACAAAAAAAAAGAGAAAAAGATAATACTATACCCATATTTTCTAACTAATATAATGTATTATGAAATTGACTTAGGAAAAAGATAATACTATACCCATATTTTATAACTAATCGAATATTAACCCTTTCTAAACAAAACAAAAAGAGTAAATGAATTTTCGTGGTATATGCAAAGAAAATCACCGTTCCGATTTTGCAAAAGTCGAAAAACTTTTTTGAAATATAGAAAACTAATTTTTTATATTTACATTTAAAAGATTATCCAAAACTAGGTAGAACAATTTAACGAAAACCAAAAACGGTCACAGAAAAAAAAGAAGAGGAAAAGGACAAGGACTTCAACGCTTATATTTTTTTTCATTTATAAAGAGACAAACGAACAAACAGCTAAATTATAAATTTTATCAAAAAAAATAATAAAAAAATCTGCTAGGGTTTCAATTTTGTAAACAATGGGTTAGGGTTTTAAGGTTCTTTCCCTAACTCTCTCTGGCTCTCTCCCAAGTCTCTTTTTCCAAGACACTAGGTGTGTAGCCCGCGCGACAGAGAGCTCTATCCATAAACCTTAATTATGCCATTCCAAGTTTTATGGATGCTGAATCGAAACGTGTTTATTGTTCTCAATACGATATGCTTAAAACAGACTTATCGAAGCAAACTAAAGCAACCTAAAGTAGACGAACATAAAAAAAACATAGATCGAGAGAATACACTGAGAATATGCTAATTAAAATGCAGTTTGATGATACTTGTCATCATACATTCATATTTGATTCATCTTCTTATTCTTCTTCTGGTTGTTATTTTCCTTTTTCTACTTCTTTTTCCTCATATTTTTTGAATTATTCATTATCGGCATTGTCTTCTTCGAACTTCTCTTTTTATCTTTTGGTTTTTCTTCTCATATATTTCATATTATTCTTTATCGGCTTTGTCATCTCCGAACTTATCTTTCTTATCTTTTGGTTTTTCATCTTCTTCGTCTTTTCATTCTCCTTATTCATCGTCTTCGTCTTCTATTTTTTCCTCTTTATCGTCTTTGTCTTTTCCAACTTCTTATTCTTCTGATTTTTTCGCTCTTTTTCCTCATCTTCATTTTCTCCATCTTCCAGTTTTCTTCTTCTTATTTTGTATCCATTTTTTTTTTATTCTTCCATGTTATTTCCTTCTTCCACCTTGCGCGGACAAAGAGGTTTTATTAATTAAATCATAACCAATAGATCATATCCGTCACCATACATTCATATTCGATCCATCTTCTTATTGTTCTTCTGGTTGTTATTTTCCTTTTTCTACTTCTTTTTCCTCATATTTTTCGAATTATTTTTTTATCGGCTTTGTCTTCTTCGATATTCTCTTTTCTATCTTTTGGTTTTTCATCGTCTTTTTCTTCATATACTTCATATTATTCTTTATCGGTTTGGTCATCTCCGAACTTCTCTTTTATTATCTTTTGGTTTTTCATCTTCTTCGTCTTCGTCTTCGTCTTCTGTTTTTTCTTCTTTATCGTCTTTGTCTTTTCCAACTTCTTATTCTTCTAATTTTTTTGGTCTCTTTCCTCATCTCCACATTCTCCATCTTCTGGTTTTAGTCTTCTTATTATGTATCCGGTTTTTTTTTCTTCTTCCGAGTCATTTCCTTCTTCCACTTTGCGTGGGCAGAGAGGTTTTATCAATTAAATCATAAACAATAGATCATATCCGTCGTCATACATTCATATTTGATTCATCTTTTGTTGTTATTTTTCTTTTTTCTTCGTCTTTTTCCTCATATATTTCATATTATTCTTTATCACATTTGTCTTCTCAGAAATTCTATTTTTAATATTTTGGTTTTTCATCTTCTTCGTCTTTTTCCTCATATATTTCATATTATTCTTTATCGGCTTTATCTTCTCCGAATTTCTCTTTTTTATCTTTTGGTTTTTCATCATTTTCGTCTTTTCCTTCTCCTTATTCATCGTATTCGTCTTCTATTTTGTTTCTTTATCGTCTTTGTCTTTTCCAACTTCTTATTCTTCTGATTTTTCCGGTCTCTTTCCTCATCTTCACCTTCTCCATCTTCCGATTTTCTTCTTCTTATTATGTATCCATTTTTTTTTTCATGTAATTTTCTTCTTCCACCTTGCGCAGGCAACGAGGTTTATCAATTAATTCATAAATAATAGATCATATCCGTCGCCATACTTTCATATTCGATCCATCCTCTTATTTGTCTTCTGGTTGTTATTTTCCTTTTTCTTCGTCTATTTCCTCATATATTTCATATTATTTTTTATCGATTTTGTCTTATTCGAAATTCTCTTTTTTATCTTTTGTTTTTTATATTCTTCGTCTTTTTCTCATATATTTCATATTATTCTTTATCGGCTTTATCTTCTCCGTACTTCTTTTTTTTATCTTTTGGTTTTTCATCTTCTCCGTCTTTCCCTTCTCCTTCTTCATCGTCTTCGTCTTCTATTTTTTCTTCTTTATCGTCTTTGTCTTTTCCAACTTCTCATTCTTCTGATTTTTTTGGTCTCTTTCCTCATCTTCACCTTCTCCATCTTCCGTTTTTTTTCTTCTTCTTATGTATCCATTTTTTTTTCTTCCATGTAATTTCCTTCTTCCACCTTGCGAGGCAGAGAAGTTTTATCAATTAAATCGTAAACAATAGATCATATATGTCGACATACAATCATATTTGATCCATCTTCTTATTCTTCTTCTGGTTGTTATTTTCCTTTTTCTTCTTCTTAAATTTTCCTTATATTTTTCGAATTATTTTTTATCGGCTTTGTCTTCTTCGAACATTTCTTTTTATCTTTTGATTTTTCATCTTTGTCTTTTTCTCATATATTTCATATTATTCTTTATCGGCTTTGTCTTCTCCGAACATCTCTTTTTACCTTTTGATTTTCATCTTCTTCGTCTTTTCCTTCTCCTTATTCACCGTCTTCGTCTTCTTTTTTTTCTTCTTTATCGTCTTTGTCTTTTCCAACTTCTTATTCTTCTGATTTTTTCGGTCTCTTTCCTCATCTTTACCTTCTCCATCTTCCGATTTTCTTATTCTTATTCTGCATCCGTTTTGTTTTTTCATCCATGTCATTTCCTTCTTCCACCATGCCCGGGCATAGAGGTTTTATCAATTAAATCATAAACAATATATCATATTCGTCGCCATACATTCATATTCGATACATCTTCTTATTCTTCTTCTGGTTGTTATTTTCCTTTTTCTTTGTCCTTTTCCTCATATATTTCATATTATTCTTTATCAGATTTGTCTTCTCCGAACTTCTATTTTTTTATCTTTTGGTTTTTCATCTTCTTCGTCTTTTTCCTCATATGTTTCATATTATTCTTTATCGGCTTTGTCTTCTCCGAACTTCTCTTTTTTATCTTTTGATTTTTCAACTTCTTCATCTTTTCCTTCTCTTTATTCATCGCATTCGTCTTCTATTTTTTTTCCTTTTTATCATATTTTTCTTTTCCAACTTCTTATTCTTCTGATATTTTCGGTCTATTTCCTCTTCTTCACCTTTTCCATCTTCCGGTATTCTTCTTTGTATTATGTATCTGTTTTTTTCTCCTCCATGTCATTTCCTTCTTCCACCTTGCGCGTGCAGATAGGTTTTATCAATGAAATCATAAACAATATATCATATCCATCGCCATACATTCATATTCGATCCATCCTCTTATTCGTCTTCTGGTTGTTATTTTCCTTTTTCTTCGTCTTTTTCCTTATATATTTCATATTATTTTTTATCGATTTTGTCTTCTTTGAAATTCTCTTTTTTATCTTTTGGTTTTCATATTCTTCGTCTTTCTCATATATTTCATATTATTCTTTATCGACTTTGTCTTCTCCGTACTTTTTTTTTTTTTNGGTTTTTCATCTTCTTCGTCTTTTCCTTCTCCTTCTTCATCTTCTATTTTTTCTTCTTTATCGTCTTTGTCTTTTCCAACTTCTTATTCTTCTGATTTTTTTGGTCTCTTTCCTCATCTTCACCTTCTCCATCTTCCGTTTTTTTCTTCTTCTTATGTATCCATTTTTTTTCTTCCATGTAATTTCCTTCTTCCACCTTGTGCAGGCAGAGAAGTTTTATCAATTAAATCGTAAACACTATATCATATACGTCGCCATACATTCATATTCGATCCATCTTCTTATTGTTCTTCTGGTTGTTATTTTCCCTTTTCTTCATCTTAAATTTTCCTTAAATTTTTCGAATTATTCTTTATTGGCTTTGTCTTCTTCGAACTTCTCTTTTTTATCTTTTGGTTTTTTATCTTCTTCATCTTTTCCTTCTCCTTCTTCATCGCATTCGTCTTCTATTTTTTCCTTTTTATCGTATTTTTCTTTTCCAACTTCTTATTCTTCAGATATTTTCTGTCTATTTCCTCTTCTTCACCTTCTCCATCTTCCGGTTTTCTTCTTTTTATTATGCATCCGTTTTTTCTCTTCCATGTCATTTCCTTCTTCCACCTTGCGCGGGCAGAAATGTTTTATCAATAAAATCATAAACAATATATCATATCGAGAGAATACACTGAAAATATGCTAATTAAAATGCAGTTTGAAGATACTTGTCACCATACATTCATATTCGATTCATCTTCTTATTCTTCTTCTGGTTATTATTTTCTTTTTTCTTCGTCTTTAATTTTCATCATATTTTACGAATTATTCTTTATCGGCTTTGTCTTCTTCGAACTTCTTTTTTTATCTTTTGGTTTTTCATCTTCTTCGTCTTTTTCCTCATATATTTTATATTATTCTTTATCGGCTTTGTCTTCTCCGAACTTCTCTTTTTACCTTTTGGTTTTGCATCTTCTTCGTCTTTTCCTTTTCCTTCTTCATCGTCTTTGTCTTCTATTTGTTCTTCTTTATCGTCTTTGTCTTTTCCAACTTCTCATTCTTCTGATTTTTTCGGTCTCTTTTCTCTTCTCCATCTTCCGGTTTTTTTCTTCTTATTATGTATTTTTTTTTTCTTCCATGTATTTTCCTTCTTCCATCTTGCGCAGACAGAGAAGTTTTATCCATAAAATCATAAACATTAGATCAAATACGTCGCCATACATTCATATTCGATCCATCTTCTTATTCTTCTTCTGGTTGTTATTTTTCTTTTTCTTCGTCTTAATTTTTCCTCATATTTTTTTGAATTATTCTTTATCGGCTTTGTCTTCTTCGAACATCTCTTTTTTATCTTTTGGTTTTTCATCTTCTTCGTCTTTTTCCTCATATATTTCATATTATTCTTTATCGGCTTTGTCTTCTTCGAACTTCTATTTTTCATCTTTTGGTTTTTCATCTTATTCGTCTTTTTCCTCATATATTTCATATTATTCTTTATCGGCTTTTTCTTCTCCGAACTTCTCACGTTTAATCTTTAACGTGAGAGCTCTATTCCAAATATGCATTATACGACCTATGGATAGCTAGTGAGAGAAGATGAGCCATGGAGGGTGTATGAAAAACAAAGAGAAGACAAATAGAGAATGGAGAAAAGTGGTAACGCCGGAATTTTACGAAATTACGGTTTAATCTTTACGATTAGTAGTTATATAATACGCCCGTGATTAAAGGAAAAAAACTAAACACGTATTAATATAAATTCCCCAAAATTTCAGGCCTGGTTTATAGTTTTTAGAACAACTATATCCTCCTTTAAAAAAGGAAACCAATAATTATCACAATTCAAAATAAAATTCCCCAAAATGTAAGAAACCAATCTTTCGTAAAAATGCACCAAAGTTCCAATAAAAAGTTTTTTTTTTGTTAAATAAAGTTGTATAAATCCAAGTAAACATGAAAGATACGGGCATATATATATATTTTGCCAACAAAATATCCGTTTGATTATCTCCACGATCCTTTTGCCTGGAGCATAAAATATTTTGCCTAGAGAATCCTTCAAGGTCCCAATACGTCTTCTAATAAATATATAAACGTTGTGGACTATATAAAATATATAAAAATACGCAGGATACAGAGAATTACTCATACAAAATGATTTTACGGACTATATTATCGCCAATAAGCACGCATTTACGTTATTTAGAGTCCAATCGACTACTTAAAAATAAAATAAAAAAATATTTAGAGTCTTGGTTTAACATACCAACAAAAATTGTATCCTCCATAATCGTGAACGTGGTGGTGTTGGTGATCGTGAACGTGGTCATGATCGAAATATTTAGAGTCCAATCGACTACGTAAAAATAAAATAAAAAAAAAAGTAGAATCTGGATGAATGTCATAATTTGAGCTTATGGTCTATCACAGATATTTCGATGGTCTATCACAGATATTTCGATGCTCGAAAATATCCTATCCTCCATAACCGATCCAAAAGACACGAAAGATTCCAAATCTAACAAAATACGCAAGATACGGAGAATAACTTAAACGAAACGATTTGTCTCCTTAAGATAACTCTCGAGCTCGGTTGTAATTATCAAATTCGAATTGTTTATTGAAACAGAAAAAAAATTCTATCTCTAGTAAATATCAAATTCGATTTGGTTATTTAAAAGAGAAAATGCTATAAAATTCTACAAAAAGTGATTTTTATTTTCTTTTCATTTGTAAACATTGACGTATGAAAAAATGTTTAAACCCATATGATTTGTGAATCTTTTAAGAAAATATTTCTCTTGTAATACCTAACTAAAACTAAAATATGCATGATAATCAATGTGATTTTAAATATTTCTTACTCATTGGTTGATTATTAATCATTTAATGCCAGAAGCTGGAGAAACTTTTGATACTCTTCCTAAACTTTTGATAAATTGTCCAAAACTGCACCACATGGAGAGTGTAATGGTGGCAAATCATTATGCATGCCGAACTCAATGCCACAAATTAAATTATGCTATTGAAAAATGTTTACCATCTAAAAGGATAGGAAAAATAGTTTGCTTCTGTCAAACTGGAAAGTTTAATTGCCTACACTGCCCGTCCTAAGAAGAACTAAACCAGACCGGTTCGCAGGAGAATACCAAAGCCGAAGTAGGTTTTGGTAATCACGCATTTATGGTTTGATGCTTGAAAATATATTATACTCTATAATGGATATGTCAATGCTTGCAAATATTGTATCCTCCAGAATCGATAATGGTATCCAAAAGTCATTACAGAATCCAAAAAAAAAAATATCTCGAATGAGAACAATATCGAGAAAACCCAGCTATTCAATAAGAAGAACCAAACATTAAGAACCGACTACATGCTCCTGGCAAGTCTCCACAACACAATGCGGCGGAGCACCTACGATACGGGGCCTCCACTGCTTATCCTTACGATCCCAAACAAACACCGACGGGATTTCTGAATATTGAAGAATCCGATTATCGTGAAACGCACGATTAGATAACACCCAAAACCCCAAAAACGCTACTCCAATCATCTGCAGAATCATCAAAGAATAATCAACTTGAGCGAGGAAGATGGAATGGCAAAACACGAAGACGAAAAAAAAACGAATTATTAAAATAGATTCCAAAAAAAGAAGACGATGTGTTCGATTGTTAAAAATCAGAAAATGAGGAAATCACCTCCGATAGCTAGATCACCAAGCATCTTCAAAAAAAAAAAAAAAAATTAGTAAAATAGATTGCTAAAAAGGAAGACGATGTGTTCGATTGTTAAAAAAAAAAAAATGAGAAACTCAGCCCCGATAGGTAGATCACCATGCATCTTCACAAAAAAAAAATGATTAGTTCCGATGCCAAAAAAAAAAAACAAAGACGATGCGAAGAAATAATAACAAATCAGAACAAAATAGATATATAGCTTATATTAAAACAAAGCAAACTTGACTTAGATACACGTAGAAAGTCAAAAGCATAATAAAAAGAATTTAAAACAAAACATAGTAAAAAAAATACGTAGAAAGCCAAAAACAGAGAAAAAATATGATAGACGACACAAGTTCTTAGAAATTCGACACATGTGTTCAACATACTAACAAAAAATCTAGACGGATCAAAGAGACGATGACAGTGAATGAGTTTAAAAAAAAAATCATGAACGTGGGATATATATAAGAAAAAAATATAGGGTTTTACAAAAACCAATCATAGATAATCACAAGGAACAAAAAATTAAAATCAATTATAGATAATCACAGAAGAAAATCGCAACCCAATATCCGAAAATCACAGAAAAGAATAGCCCAAAAATCGCAAAAAGAATCTGCAATGCAAAAAAAAAAAAAACGGTCAAAGAATATCTATTCTGAGATCACGATCGATAGTTGGTATGATAAAAACTTAAATCAGACCGATATAAAAAAGATTAACCGAGTTTTACGGTTAAGGGTGAACGTGAGAGCTCTATTCCGAAAATTTACTTCGCTTTTACTATATATGATTTGGGTTTGTCATTTCTTCATAATTATTGGTTAAGTCTCTTTCCCTCACTCACTTTTACCCAAGCTTTTTTTTTTTATCAAGCGTTTTAATTACATTGTTTGCAAAAATAGATGATGATAGTGGAGGATTTGGTACTATCCGCACCTCCGGAAAAGACAAAAGGAAAAATATAATAAAACTTGAAGCTAAAACTCGTTGTAAGACACAAGATGATTTTGCCCAAGAAGTTGCTTTAACTCCTCCAATACGGGTATGAATCAGTCAAAACACTAATTTTATTTTGTTATATCTCTTAAAGTTATCTAATATAATTTCAAAGTTGCCTTTTTTTTAACATGATTTTAGGGGTGGAAGGCATCTAATCTTTGATTGGACAAACACACATTTAGATTTACTCGGGAGTATTGTTGAGCAAACTGAAGGTATGAAACTGAAGGTATGATGCAATTAGTGTTTGATGTAGAGAGTGTGGTCCGATTTTTTTTTATTTTTTTTCCATTTTCATGAATTCTAGTTCAAAAACAAAGGTGCAATTTAAAAAAAAAAAAAACTGGTTAGTATTGTATGGCTATTTTATGGTATGACTTTGGGTCTCTATTTGAATTCGTTTAAAAAAATAAAAGACAATCAAATTGTGTAATATATTTCAAGTAATTTCATAATTGTGGTTGGGTGCAAATAATGTGCAATTATGTTTCTTATTTTTTTAATGCAAATAAAACATATTACGCTAAACGAAAACTCAATTTGGCTAGTAAACATCTTTTAATTGTTTTTTTTTTGTTAGATACTGATCTAGTTGTATAATTGATGTATTTTTGCTAACATCTATATATGGATAGAGGATTGGATATGACTCTCAAAAAGATACTGGAATTCCTTTACAACAAAGACATTGATGCAATTGTTGAACGGAAGCCTTTGTCTATTAGAGGACTCATCAACCACATCATATTAGGAAGAGAAGATATTCTGAATCGACGGGTTTCATGTCAAGTAGAAAATTTGGCTATTTGAGGCATATTCAGTTCATTAAGGAAGTAAGACTTGAAAAAGATTTTGGAAGAAATCATATATCATTATACAAGAATATAAATGCTTATATAGTAATCCACATTTCTATTTCTTTGTTTTTGATCCTAGGTGGTTTAGTTTAATACTAATGAAATTTATTTTAAATACTGATATATGAATTTTAAATGGTTTACAGGGAGATAATACATTCAAAGTGAAATGACAATTTCGTAGTGAACCCAATACAACTTCTGACCGTATCATAGATTTTTTACAAATTAAAGGTCTGGTGGGGTTTTATGCTCATATGGTACCAGAATTTTGTGGAGTTAAAAACGTAAGTTAAACAATTTATATATGTGTGTATACTATATTTAGAATCATATGTAAGTGATGGTTTAATTTTGGACCTCCAGAATAAGATATGATGGTGAAGCTTACGCGCTGAATCTGCGCGTGGTTGCTGATAAGTGATGGCGTTTTATCAGACCACGTAAACCACGAGTAAAAGACAAACGACGTCGTTTCCATCGCTAATCAATGGTATTTTGGACCTGGGCCCATAAAAAAGCCCCTGACCCAACATTAAAACCCAATCTATGATTTGGAGCATCAACCTTATATATAAACCAAATCCACCAAAACGCCAACCTTCTTTAAAACTAATATAGTGTGAAAACATCAAGATCCAAGAACATCTCTTCTCCTAGAACAAACATTATATTCGAGATCAGTTTTCAAAGCTGATCATGTTTAAACTCTTGTCTCTTGAGGCATAAGGTTCAAGGCATCCGCGAATCTCCCTCCTCTGCAGCCAATGAATCCGATGATGGTTTTGCAGCAGCTAGAGAAGAAAATTGACAACCCAAGATGATAAACAAAACATGTCCAAGAAATGATAAAAAAAGAATAGAAGAATGTAAGAACAAAATCAGATACTTAACTGATTTGGCTTGGAGTCTCACTCTCACTCGCCGTTGTCATTGTCTCTGATGGCTCACTGATTGTTTCCATGTCAATAGTCATTGCGTCATCAACTTCTGCTTCTTCTACCTCTGTCATTATCTCATCCTTGTCGCCTCCAATGGCTTCAATTCCATTTGGTGCCCAATTTGCTGCAACCGTTTTTGTGTCTTCGATTGCTGCGTTTGCATCCTCAGTGGTTTCTGATTGCGGATCCGCACTGATGGATAACATAGAAGTAACCAACAGATTCTGCAAGGAATCGGAAAAATTCCCACAAATTCAATGTAAATGTTTATATCAAGTCACAAAGGTAATGCTTTCCAATCTGTACCTTTTCTAATGCAAGCGCAAGCTTTGAGAGCTTTGGGTAGTTGATCCTTGCAGCCAAAAGGATCTGTTAAACACAAATAAATCAACAAGCTTTGTGGTTATAAACTTTTAAACAAATAAGAGGGGAGTTTTTATAAGACACTTGCATGGCATACTTTGACAATTACAGTTTTCTCAAGAGTTACAAATGGCTAATATATGTCTCCTAGCCTAGTAAGACGAGTAGAAACTTTTAAGCATGGAACAATACTGATATATCAAAAATTCAAGGAAATTAAGGATTCCATGAGGATGGATAACAACAGAAGAAGGTATGGAGTCAACTGATTCTTTGCCTCTTAAATTACCACGCAAGTGGATTTATTTTTAATTAAATCATGGCGAGCTAAAAAGAACATTATCTCCGATATTGAAGTAAATCATGATCGGCAAGCGCATCTACTTACCTCACAGAGTCTCTGCAGTGTAAATGGAGGACCTTCGTCGAAACTAAGAAGGGCTGCAAAACAAGAAAAGAACAAAAAAAGCTAAACATACTTCAAACGGCAAAATAAAAGGTCTCTGGGTAAAAGAGAACACTCAAGAGTTGTAAAAGCATATATAAAACAGCTTAAACAACTGAATTGCAAACCCCCTGACACAATTCTAAGCATATGTTCCCACACTGTGCAATGACAAGCCATTTCATTTACACAGGTTACTTTCTTGATTCTATGCAGAGCTTTTTTTAGTAGCAATTTTGAGAAGAAAAAGGATAGGCGAAGTTATAGCTAGTCTATTAGAAAATAGATAAGATAATGATTGACAAGATAAGTAACCCTTGAAAAAGCCCCTACGCCAAGACTATTCTCATAGTTTCAAACTCTTATCAACAATATTTTTTTTGCAATCAAAGTAACAAAACTAACAAATGAGTAGATATAGACCTTCATCCAATCGACTAACCAGCTCTGAATATGTTTCTCCTAGGGATTCCTTTTGCTGTTCGTCCGTCATCGTTGCCTCAGGATACTCTGACAGAACCTTTAAAGCGCACCATATACAGATAGTTAGACATTGTAATCATTGGGATGGATGTGGAGTGATAATATGTATTATAAGCACACTGCTGGTAATACCTGCACGTACCTTCTTCAACCACCACGATAGCTTTCCCTTTAGTTTCTCCCAGTCCTGCCTGTAGTAGTATTACAAGGAAAGAAAGTAGTCAGCTAGATGTAGCAATACAGAGATCAGACCCTAAAACCTAGAAATACTCAGAAAGAAAGCCCATCATTATTTCATATAACTCTATACAAAAAAAATACAAGACCCGTAAGGAAAAGAAAAGATGCCAGTTCCAACCATGCGTACTCATAGCTATTCAAAAGTGTCATTACCAGAACTTGCCGGTAGATGCTACTGCTTCTAATACTTCTTCCTCAGACATTTCTGCTTTCTGCACAACTCCTCTGCAAAAGAAGAACACTCTGTTATTTTCATTGAGTCACTTGACACCTGAACAAACAAAACAAAACAAATATGGGAAGACAACCACCAACACGAAGGTATGCCAAAAGAAAAATAGCCTCGGGAGTTTCCAACACACAAAATAACTTAAAATCAAAATCTAAACTCGTAAGTAAAAGTTGTGCAAATCGGTGAAAACCTAGATCCGGAACCAACATCAGAAACGTAAAAGTAAATCATCAATTCGAGATCCAAGAAACCAAACATTTTTTCACATAGACCTCAAGTACACTATATGAAGTAGCACTAACTTATAGAGATTTTGGTTGAGAGAATTCAAGCAAACGAAAGAGATGGAATCAAAGATTTCGAGTAACGACTAAAGAAGGAAAAGATGACTGCTCATAGAGTTCTCATGTAAATTCAAGATGAATAACCAAAAAAAAGATGTGAACCATATGAAAATCTAAAGATTTTTGGTTGAGATGATAAGCAAAAGAGCCTCAAGCTCTTCTTCTTCGCTTCCTCTTCTTCTCTCTGTCACTTTCATCTGAAGACGAATCAGACTCAGAATCAGACTCGAAACCAGAACTGTCAGATCCAGATGATGATCCTGATTCTGCAACTTGCTTCTGTTGTTGTTGCATGATGAGGCGTGGCATGTTCTTCAGGTACTCTCTCAGATTCTCCGTAATGCCTCCAAGACCAATGGAGGTAAAGAAGTTGATTGCAAACCTTGTGTTCTTCGGATTATCTTTTGGGAAGATAGATTCAAGTGATTCCTGCATTGTTGGATCCTGAAGGCTCTCATTAAGATGCCCAATCCCCAAGTGTTTTGACAATTCCTGAAAAAGGATCTTAATGAAGATACGAGAAGAGGAAGTTGTGTCCTCCTCACTTAACCGAATGTAGGCGAGCACATGCCAGGGGAGTGCATCTGTGCCCAATAAGTGGGCAAAAAACTTAGCCACATTACGCAGCTTGTTGGTCTCAAGACGATGGATCATGGAATACTGTTGTACAAAACATTTCTCAAAATTCTCTCGATGAATTTTATTGATCATACAGAAACGCTGACCCAACAAACCGTAGTAGCGCAGATATGTTCTCTCCTGAGAGCAACATTCCAGGAGCATTATGCATAGTTCCATCTCTTGACCTGGTTCAAGTTTAATTTGAAGCAACTTGTGACCTGCTTCCTCAAAATCAACGCTGGACATTATGGTCAGGTATATTGTCCTCCTAAGATTAACAAGATTAGTCTCTGTCTCATCTCTTATTCTCATTTGTTCTTCATCAGATTCATCTTCCACTGAACTAGCATCAGAGCCATCTTCATCCTCAGACTCCTCCTCACCAAGTATCTCCTTCTTCAGCGCCTCGTATTTTTGTTCGTTCTCAACGAAGTCAGGATCAGGTTTGAACACATCAAGAGCAGTTTCAGGATTTATTTCCTCGTCAAGAGAGACATGGTGCGAATATTTTTCTTCCACGAGATCTAGCTCAGGACGAACAGCAGGATGTCCCTGAGATCTAGCAAAGAGCCCTTCAATCATATACTGCACTCTCTTGTCTATCTCTCCCTCGTGCAGGATACCACGAAACCGCTCAAAAATCCCGCGCAATCCTTTTGGTGTAACGTCTTGAAGCAACGCACCACACTCTGTCACGAAACCAACAGCCACTTGGACACTGTCATCAGTCGGGTCTTCCAGAAGTACAGTGACTAATTCAAGTGCAATGATCTCCTCAGCGACTTGCTGGTTTACTAGATGCGCTATAAATTTGACAGCAGCAAGCAATTGAGGCTTGTCATTACGCTTATACGCTCTCTTTAGCTGCAAAACGACCCTTTTCAATAGAAGTTGAGCAACTTGAGGGAATTTGGTGTTAATAACAGCGACTAGAGCTGCAAATACATCAGTGAATCCAGGAGATGCCATTTGAGATTTCATACATGAACGGCAGAAAAGTCCCCTTCCTCGGATGAGATTCTCCACCAACAGTTCAGGGATTATGTCCTTGATGTTGGTTGCATTAACCTTATTCACCAGCCCATTAATACTTTTACGGAGAGCATCCCATGTAAGACGTTGATACTCTACGCTGCTCTTGTCTTCCACCTCCTTCATCATGCGAGCTAGCTTGAACGGAGGAATATAAACTCCACCAGTTGGATTGAGTAGTACTGGCACCTTGGGCTTTGCAACTTGATGACTCTTGTCTTCTTTTTTCCTGGTATCTTCCTTTCTCACCATGTACCTTTGACGATCATTGTGTCTCCTCTCCTTTTCATCTCTAACTCCATCGTCTCTCCGATGCCCATCAATCTCACGATCTCTTCGCGAGCTCTTATGCTCCCTATCAATCTCGAGATCTCTTCGCGAGCTCTTATCCTCCACATCCTCAGAAACCCTAGCCCGACGACCTACCTCTTCTGTCTCCATTCTCCAACTCAGAAAAAGTAAGAAGCTATGGAATCCCAATAAATAGCAAATTGTGTTTAGATTTCCTTTTTTTTTGCCCTTTTTCCTTCGGTATGTATTTCCTTTTCTTCTTAGGATTTGTTGTGTATAAAAATACTAAGACCATTAGGCCGGGGAAAACAAAAAATACTAAGACCATTGGGCCGAACAAAAACAAATTAGATCCTAAAAATTTCCTGTTTTTGTCTAGATTTCCTGTGTTCTCGTTTTTAACTTTTTCCTTTTTTGTATGTATTTCCATTTCTTCTTAGGATTTGTTGTATATAAATACAAGACCATTAGGCCGAAAGAAAAAAAATTACGTCATTTATATAAAATATGTTTATGCTTGTATATGAGCTTGATCTCGCCAAAACCTTCAAGCTTTCCAATCTCAATGTTTAAGCAATCAACAAGCTCTTATTGTCTTTGGGTTCCATAACTTGCCAAACCAACCTCCTTCGCCATTGTTCCTCTTCCCTAAAACCCTCTTGGTTTTCCCTCCCGCGTCTCTAGAAGCTTCTAGACTCTTCAACAGAATTAGCTACGGACTAATACCAGGCGCTTTCACAATCTTGGTCACTATCTCTAACACTTCACTCATCTTGGGACGTGCTTTTGGGTTTCTAACCAAACATCTGTGAATGAGTGGATTGAGAATTTGACAACAGATGTGGAGACTAAATTTCAAATTGGATTAGTTCGTCAGCATCAACCAACTTCTTTTTGGACTCGTCCAAGTCACTAAAATGTAATTACGATGCAGCATACAACCCAAACAAAAGATGAGTAATTGGAGGTTGGATTGTTCGTGATCATTATGGTTTTGCCAAATTATGGGGTTCGACCAACTTACCGACGACATTATCTAGTCTAGAAGCTGAAGGAAAAGCTCTTCTACATGCATTACAATGTGTGTGGAGTCTCGGTTTCGAATCAATTTGTTTTGAAAAAGACTGCAAAAACTTAGTTGATATACTACAAGGATCTCATCTAGATATATCAATTATGAATTTGATCGATGATATTAACTTTTGGCGGTCGAAATTCACAAATCATTATGTTACTCATATTAATAGACAATCAAATGAGGCTGCTCATTTATTAGCATAAAAATGACCTTCTAATAATATTTACTTTTTAAATTGTATTTATCCACCTTCATGGTTAACAAATACTTTGTATTCAGATTTTTCAAATTCAAAGTAATAAAGTTATATTTCTTCGAGAAAAAGAAAAAAAAAACATCGTTTATGTATCTGTATAAACACCTTTTTTTTGTGCAGTTCGGCTTTCCGGTTTATGAAATTACATTTCACCGGACCACTGAAATGCCCGCCTAATCACGGGAAGCTCGTTTCGAAAATTTGACGATCGTCGGGAGTATTAGTTATAAATTTAAAATATATAAAAAAAGAAGATCTTTCCCAAATTTGTTCCTTAAATTGAGATTTTATTTAAACCAAAAGTATCATCAAAGGAAACATAATGTTTTTTTGTTTCTTTTCTTATCTGAGACAACAACAACAACAACAAAAGCATTTTTGAATCACCGTTCTCTACTCTGCAATCTGATTATTACCAGGCAATATCTGCAACGCAGTTCTGTTGTTACTGCTCTTTATAGAGAGTTCCTTCACCATCTTCACCAGTTGCCTGATGCTTACATCGTTCAAGATCTCTTCATCGATCTCCACCTTCTTCTTCTTCTTCTTCTTCTCAGCCTCACCTTTGCTCTCTCCATTATCATTTTTGTTAACATTCATCATCATCTCCATGTTGTTCTCCTTGTTCTTATTATCAACATTGACCATCTTCTTTGATGGAGTTGTTGTTGATTTGTTTGGTCTTGGAAATTGAACTGAGATTGATTCTCCTGCAAATGGAGATAATGGAGCTGTTTTGACTATTGCCTCTTCAGGAAGATGAGGAGGAGACATTGGAGCAGCAGCAGAACCTTCTGATTCCGAAAGATTCATCTTTATAACGGCAATATCAGATCCCAATACGGCTTGGTTCGAATCAGCTTCAGAGATAGTGCCGTCTGAGTCAACACCAGAGTTATTTTCTTCCGCTTCAGTTTCAAGAAGAAGAGGAGGAGACATTGGAGCAGCAGCAGAACCTTCTGATTCCGAAAGATCAACGGCAATATCAGATCCCAATACGGCTTGGCTCGAATCAGCTTCAGAGATATTGCCGTCTGAGTCAACACCAGATTTATCTTCTTCCGGTTCAGTTTCAAGAAGAAGAGGAGGAGACATTGGAGCAGCAGCAGAACCTTCTGATTCCGAAAGATTCATCTCTTCAACGGCAGTATCAGATCCCAATACGGCTTGGGTCGAATCAGCTTCAGAGATAGTGCCGTCTGAGTCAACACCAGAGTTATCTTCTTTCGGTTCAATTTCTGAATCACCACCATCGCCATCGGTTTGGTCCACCATTGTATCTTCATCAAAGTTGTTGATTTTCTCAGGCTCAGAATCATTCTCCTGAATTGCCTGACCTATCTCTTGGTGTGCTAAACTGTCGAAAGCTTGATCGTTCTTCCACTCTGCAAAAGAAAGACATTTTAATTTAGAAATGTAAACAAGAAAAATAGTTAGTGCTCGCTATTTGTAGCATACCTTTATTATCATTGTTTGTCTCAGTGTTTGCATATTCCAAGGCAGGGATATCACCAAGATCAACATGAACCTCAGTATCTCCAAAATCCTGATCATTGTTCTTCTTCTTCAAACCTTCCTCACAAATAGCCTGCAATGTTTCTTCTTGCTTGTCTACTTGGACTAAACTATCTTCGGATTCTGCGAAAGAAAGCCACATAATTTAGAAATGCAAAACAAGAAAATAGCAGACAACATTGTTGGTATATTAATGCTTGCATTACCTTTTTCATCACTCATAACTTCATTCATCTTCTCATTGTTGGTCTCATTCCTTGCATCAATATCACCAAGATCAACATATATCTCAAGACCTCCAGTTACCTGGTCGCTGTCATTCTTCAACATCTTCCATTCTTTCTCCATGGAAGCGCTTAAATCTCTACCAGGGATAACTTCAGCATCCTCACTTCTCTCCTCTGAATCTGCATATTACCACCAAACGCATTATAGACCAACCAATTTATCTGATTAAAGCACAAGCATTGAAAGAAAGAAAAGCCATTGTATCTAACCAGCTGGAATCTTCTCCTGTGCAGATACGTTTTGTTCTGTTTCTTCATTCTTCTCAGGTTTATCATCATCCAAGGTTTCTTTAGTCTTCAAACTCAGATCAGCCATACATTTCTCTAACAGTCTGGTTGATCTCCTTGTGCTGTACACCGACTGGACCAATACATCCTTCTTACTCTCCTGAACTTTGCTGCTACAAGAAGTTGCTGCTAAAGCTTTCCTTGTGCTTCGTGCTGCAGGAGTTTTGGCCACATTGTCTTGAGACTTGACATTGTTAGTATTCGGTTCTTGAGCAACATTCTTGATTATAGTTTCCTGGTCCGATTCTCCAGCTAGAGACTTGCTCGTCATATGACAAGAACGGTTCCCCAACTGAGGTTCAGCTTTTATTGCGGTCTTCCTTCGAGTTGTTCTAGTTGCAGTATTTGGCGGCTGCTTTGCTACACTGGTTGGAGACTGAAGAACATTGGAGTCGGATTGATTCATGTATTCATTAAGACCTTCAACCTATAAAATCGACAGGAAAAGAATCACAGAAACAAAGCATTAGTGGTGCAATTAACATATTGAACACAAGTAAAATTCCAAATCTAGGAGTCAAGATACAGAATCACAGTGCGTCAGACAACTCAGGACCAAGATGACTTAATATCAATCACATACGACTTGATTTCTCAGAAAAAAAAATATATCAATCACATACGACTCAAGTCTGACGCACTGCAAAAACTTGATTTCTCAGAAAAATGATCTAAAAACAGCCGATTAAAACGAAATCAACAAACATTTATGAGGATCAAAAATTCACCATTTGGATAGAATAAGAGCAAGCATCAATAGACATGGAGGTAAACGATGAATAAGGCAGTGATCGACTCGAACAGAGAGATATGAGATCCAGAAACCTAAGAGGCAAAAGCATTTCTCGCTCTTGCTTGATATGAAAGATCTCTCAGCCATTATTGAATTAAAACACCCGAGTCTCAATAAACCGATTATGAACACGATCTCAATCAAATCAGAGTCAAGTTTAGATGTAAACGATGGAATAAAGCAGTGATCGAGCAGGAGAAGAAAATTTGAGATCCAGAAATATCGAGACAAAATCTAAGAAGCAAAATGAGTTCTCGTCCCGAACACACACGATCTCAATCAGCTCAAAGTAAAGCTCCGATTTCACAATACTGACTTGAAATTGAAGCAGCTACAGATTCAAGATGTATTCAAGGGTTTGAAGGGCGATGATAACAAAAAAATTGTCGGGATTCCAAACGAAATGGAGCGAATAGAGGAAGAAAACTTACAATCTCAAGAGCTTTGAGAGCATCGGCCATGGCGAGATTGGTCATATTGGCTGGGATTTTGTTCCTCTTGCAGAGAAATTGAAGATCTCTTCTCAGAAGGCTGTGGAAATCCATCTCCGCGAAAATAGAGAGAAAGATTGTTTGTTTTTTGGGTTGGGTTGGGGAGAGATATTGAGAGAGAAAACAAGATGTTTTACGCCTATGAGTTGAAAGGTGTGAGGATATGGGGTATTTATACCTCGTCCCCAAGAGATGCCATTCAACCCCCTAAGTTTGGAAGTGAACGTTGGAGCGGATGTTTGAAATTTGAATTTTCTGGAATAGCTAATATTTTAATCTGCCATAGAAAGAAAGAAATATTCCAAAAACTACAGTATATAAAGGGCATTTTAGGAATTTAATTCAAATCATAAAAAAAAATTAATAGAATTGGAAGAAGAAAAAATTGATTGAAGTTTATTTTTATCATTACAAAATATAAATAGTGATGGGCCATATCTGACTTAAAAAATGAAACTATAGTCATGGGCCATAGAAGCTGTAAAGCCCATATAAATGCGTTATGCATTGTTAGGCTAGAATAAGTTTGGGCTCAAATTAGCAGAAGTCGCTTGCTGTTGCTGGTGGTGATTTTCATCATTTCTCAATCAGGAGAGGAAGATACATGCGCATGTTAGTATTTGTCATGTTGGATAGATATATATATATTTGATTTCATTACAAAATACCGAATACCTAAAATTCATTTTCCTTACGGAAAAACAAAATTATTAATGAAATATTCCCTCTCTGAGGTCACTTGGTTAAGCTTTTGCCTCGTCGTTTGTGTCTCTTCTGCTCCTTCCTCTCTTTAATTCATTTTATTTTAGCATTTTCCTCCATTAATTTTGATCGGATCCGTAGAGTCTCAGGCTCCCTTTGTCATAAGATCGCTCTATCTCCCTCCGACGCCTCAAATTTGATCCCCTTATCGACGATTTTTATTTTTGTGAGGAAGAGTAGCTGTGGGTTGATCTAGTTAGTATTGATAAAAATCAATTAATACGTAGTAAGATTAGTTTTGGCTCTAGATTAGATATGTCATATTTCGAGCAGAATACATAAAATTGTGTGTGTGTGTGTTTTTTCTCATGTGAAATAAATCAAGATACATGCGCATGTTAGTATTTGTCATGTTGAATAGATATATATATTTGTGAATAATGTCATTTGAATCCTCAACTTTAATTTCGGTCAATCAAAGCATCAACTATCGGGAGAACGTTTTAAATCACAAACTTATCTTGACTTTGTTTTTAAATCACAAACTTTATTTGACCGGGCCAAAAAAGGTACATCATTAATTCAACGTTCATAATTTCAATTAAAACTAAAACTAGAATCTTGAACCCTTTACCTTCAAGGCATATCAACAAATACATTACCAACTGAGTTATGTTATATTATTGATAAACACACATACAAATATTCTATATTGTTTAACATAAAATCTCCACATTAAAAAAAAAATTAGGGTTTCTTGAAGGTATAATGGGCCTTCAATATTACAAGCCCAACATACAATTTTACAAGCCCAACATACAATTTTAAGTTTTTGATTTAAAATCCAAACAGTTTACTTTTCTGATGAAAATTATGAAAATTTGGTCTTTTGTTGTCGACCATATATGACAATTCGGTACAGATGTTTCCGGCACAACCTATTGACGGCGTCCAACAGCCGAGTTGGCCAACTTCTCAGTCATGCCCATTTGAAAAAAAAAACAATTTAAGGAAAATTTTAATTAGATTCATTAAGGGTATAATTATCGCAATATTTTTCCATCTTTGCTTAATCATTTAATCCGATTAAAAAAGTGACTTGGATTAGTTTTTCCTCATAGAAAATTTGGATTAAATTTATTAAATCCGACAAACGAAACCGACTAATCCGGTTTAGTTTAATCCGAAATCAAACCATGTCTAAAATAATATTTAATTCTCTTATTAAATTAGTATTATTTTTGATAATTAATAACAAATCTTTAATGGTGTTAATTAGAGTTAGATGAAATCGATTATGGAAGATTATGCAAATAAAATAAATCCCGAAATGAATTCCAAAAAGATAAAATATTTGGAAGATTATCACAAAACCGAATTTGTTTATTTGTAAAAAACCTAAACAAAAAATGGATACTGTACAAAAATAATATCATAAATATCTTTAAAATTAGTTTCTTTAGAATTCATCTACACTTTAAAAAAAAAAAAAAAAAATTTGATTCCGAAAATTTAGATGATTTAAGAATTTGATTATTAAATTTATTTTATTAATCATTATTTCAGAAACAAACAAATGAGAGTCCCACATCGACAAAAAAGAGAGAGCAATATCTCAATAATCATATTCTTAATGTCATAAGAGGACACAACTGTTATTACATTTTTAGGCTCCAAAAAAAAAGAGTATTTGAAACAGACAAATTTGATTAACAAAAGCAACAACAAAAATATGTATAGAAGAAATACATAAAAAGACAAAGTGATCAAAACCTCCCTTTTTTCTTTCTATATTAAAACCTAGTCATTGTTACATTAGGACCATCACATGTTCTCCCAAACTTCTAGAGATAGGAAGCGAATACTTGTTTAATCTTCTTCTTCTGAACCTCAGTGAGAGAAGAAGGAAACAAAACCTCAAAAGTGACGAAGAGGTTGCCTTTCTTTGTGCTGCATCCCTTCTCCTTTGAACTTCTTCACTTCCTTGGGCTTTGTAATTCCCTGTGCTATTACATAGGTCATTAAATTAATGCCTTAATGGTCACCTGCTGAGTGTTTAGTGTGTAGAGAATATTAATTAGTGTTACCTTGGAAATCAAATATATATATATATATATATATATATATATATATATATATATATCTATCCAACATGACAAATACTAACATGCGCATGTATCTTGATTTATTTCACTTTGAAAAATCAAGAACACCATGTATCTTGTTAAATTTCTTTTTCCCTTCAATCTTGCTTCCTCATTTCCTCTTCTGTCCATCTCCTAACGAGACTTTCTTGTGAACATAATTTTCCAACTAATATAATCCTCCAGTTTTATGAAATTGAGTTAGGGAACAAATAGCATTATACTACTTTACTTAAAAGATAATATTTCCTACATTGTACCATGACAAGCCATTTCATTTCTACATATATTACTTTCTTGAAACTTCGCAATATTGATAGAAATGGGTGAAGTTAATATAGCTAGTCTATTAGACCATTGAGTGGTAGACCTGTTAATTTGTCTGCAAATGTTAAATTTTTGAAGAAAAAATAGTTTAAAAAAAATCAGAATCACGAAGCATTGACCTGTCAATTAGGAACACCATATACCAGAGTACATCAAAAAGAAACGAAATTGTTCTTTTAGACTATAGAAGATCATTCAAGCTTCTCAAGCAATCAACATAGAAACATTTATTCCTAAAACAACTCATATGGAACGTTTGGGTAACTTGTGATCCTCATGCCTATATATACATTTGTTACCAACCAACCTTTGGCAAACAAAACAAAAACATGAGTGTTATCGCATTATCTTAAACAGTAAATCAATCAAAATATCATGTGACCCAACAATTAAGCCTTTAAGCAAAAAAAAAAACAAAAAACAAAAAAAGTCATCATAAAATAAGGATTTTTATCTCGTCATTTGTTATATATCCTCATTCTTTTTTTTTACCAACCAGCCTTTGACAAATAAAATAAAATGTAGAAATATAAATCACATGTTTTTTTTGTAGAAATATAAATCACATGTTTGAAATTGATATTGAAATAAAAATATGTCTAAAACGTCATGCTCAAAACTTGCACGAATGAATAGTGATACTAAAAACGTATACGAATACGATCCACGCATAATCATTAATGTTTAAAATTTTGTTATATTTTTATGATATAAATAAAATATCAATATTCCATATTTTGCCTAAGGTCGTCAATATTATTAAGACGAGTCTAGCTCTAGACCATCTGAGAATGAGGCACTACAACATCATCTTGGCATCGCAGCTCCAATGATCATCAGTACCGTTTTTTTTAGTTGCAAGGACATCGTAGCGTTGGACAAGCCTAGCAGCCGGAGAGAGAGCTCTTACGAGGATCGAAGTCTCTGACTTTATTGCCAATGTGAGGCGCCGAAATTCTGGTTCACGTAGCCAATGTGAGACGTTATCTTAAATGCTTTGAGGATCTTGAAAAATGAGAAACTTATACCTACAAAGCTTAATATCTCGGATTGCATTCAGACGTATGGATATCAAAACCAGCTTGGGACTGACATAGAGAAGGCTTTAGACAGTGCAACCAAGCATCAGAGAATTATGGTGAAAAAAACATGTGGACCAGAGATATACATTAGCAAAGATGCAGCTTTATGGAAGTGTGTAAACTCTTTTGAGGTATTTCCTGAGAAGCACCCAAAAGAGATTTGGGATAGCATACAACAGTTTCTAAACTCATCTTCTGGGCGGGCGGTGATTAAGAAAACTCGGAGCAGGTTAGAAAGTTTGGTTTCTTAAAGAATCTACTGTTCCTTATCTATGAACTGTTATAAAATTTGGATCTAATGTATAGGTATGAAGCAGCACAAGTTCTGCAAAAGGAATGCCTAAAAGAGCTTACTTTGGGTGACATACTTCAGATCTTGAATATAGCAGTAATCTCAAAGAAATGGATCACTCATCATCAAGGAAGATGGCAACCAATTACGATTAGCCTTGCTGCAGAGACTACAAAGGAGACATGGTTCGTATGTCAGTTCCTTTTCTGATTCATCAGGTTCACAAAAACCTTAGTTTTGCAATCAAGAAGAAGATTGCTCAATTTCATCATCAGGAGGATAAACAAGTTTGTGGGAGAAGAAGCGTTGATTTTGGAATCTCTGCATCACCAAAAACCTGTTTCTTTTTCTTTTTGGGTCATTAATCTGCATTATTACCACTTTTAACACGAAGCAGAGTCTTTCTTTGTTGCTGTATATATTAAGTGACGCATACATTATTTACCACTTTTAAAACAATGATCGATGCTTATGTCAAGGCTGGGAGAATCGAATCTTCATTATAATTCTACCATAATTCTACCTTGAAACGTATGTCCATATATCTTGCTCAAACCTGATTTGGCAGAGAAAATAAAGAAATACACTGAGAACAGACTCTGGAATCTGACGCAGAGACTTAGATCTACGAATCATTTTTCAAATTCTTGCTTGATGTATCTGGATTCAATTTTTTGGTCAATATGAAGCAGATCAAAATTTCCAGTAGACATGATATTATGTGAAACAAATGGAAGGTGCTTTTGTTTAGCTAAAGGACATATAGCACAGTGAAAATGCACTTTATTTCTCGATTTAGGTAACATCAGAGTATCACAAAGAAAAACAATTTTGGTAAAAGAAGGATGTCCTAATCGTGCATGTCTAATTTCAAGATTTACAGCTTGTTCGTTGCCCTGTTTGTGAGCTCAGTACCTGTGATGGTAAGAGATGCTTATTAACTCTAGTGTGTTACTGAAACTTTAGGATTGATGTGATCGTGTATAAGTCTCTGCAATAACTAAGAGTTTTATGTTTACTGTGTAGGCACAATGCAAACACTTGATGCTAGGCACATTGAACTGTTCCTAAATGAAGGCTATAAAGATGGAAGCTGGGATTACAATCTTATTGGAACTCATAAGTTGCAGAAAGACGCAGGTGCAGCTTGTGGAGCCATATTTGATCTCAAACACCTTAAAGCATCTTCATCCTCAGGTAACTTCAAACTCAACTATATCTGGTAATCAAATTGTTTCCCTCTTCCTCTTCCATACAAAAACATTACAGTAACTCTTATTATAGTTTTACACCTTTACAATATGATGCAAGAATAATCTCTATCTGTAAGAAACTCATACCAATGAATATAAGATCTTTGTCGGCCATTCTTTACCAAATTATGTATATATACTATTCTCTGACATTTTCCGTTAGCTACAAGTAGTTACAATTCCTTAGTGCCTAACCACATTATGACTTTCACAAAACAATTCCCTCTCCTTGACGTTACTATGCGTGCCTTGCTCTCATTTCAATGAATATATAAGATCTTAATTATAAGTTTATAATGTATTATCCACTTAAATTCTTGAACCAGAGGGCTCAAGTTGCAGAGTTCGTGTCCGGTTTGTCGGAGCAATCCCTCTCCGGTGCGTGAAGGGTGCAACTAACTTTGTATGTATGAATTGATTTTCTGGCTCTCAGATTAATTGTTTTGAATAGTCTTGTAACGTTTGTATATAAAATTTGGATTTTTAGGATTCTCAAAAAAGTTTTTAAAGGTTCTGAGTTCTGTCTTCTGGCGACCATAATAGCAACCCAAACGTAGCCCAAAACCAAGTTCAATTAAAAAAAAAAATGCACCAGCAGGGAATCGAAACCGGGTCTGTACCATGGTCAATACGTTATAGTCGTGCCATGCTTAGGGTTCAGTTTTGAAGGTGCCGACTGCCGCGGAATCGAATTCTCATTTAAAGTCGAGGCTAACCGATAATATATGGGCCTTTCTTCGAAGCCCATTAACAACTATATGACCCAACATTCTTTATGAAAGAATCCATTAATGGTGAGAAAGCTTCAAATCCAAGGAATATTGTATGATTTTTTTTTTTAACATCTCATCTTTTTGTTTTATTTCCGGTAATTATCAACTGATTTAACAACGAAATGATTCTGGTTGGCATTTAATAATGACATCAAATCATTGACTTGGGTTAACTAATGAATCACATCTTTCAAATAAGCAAACATGAGAGAATGTCGTAACATTATAATATACCGATACGTATACAAGTTTACCTTATAATATAAAGTAGATTATATATATTTATAATTTGTGTTGTTCCTTTTTTAAAAAAGATGGTTTATTCTCTGACATGTATAAATTGCTAATGAAAACCTCTACTCTAATGTTTCTAAGAATACTTATGTTAGAAGGTATGTAATCCTTCAGGTTTGAATAATGTAACAAAAACAAAAAAAATAAATTGTTATTTGTTTAGTAACTTTGGAAAATGTCGACCTCAATAATAATCACAACATTATTTAGACTATATAATAAAAAATGTCTTCCATAAACATTTTACTCATCATTTTTTTTAAAGTAGCATTTCTGATCTAATTATAATATTTGTTTCTCATGATTTTTTTTTTAACTGAATCTCTGATTTGAAACTTTTGAAAAATATGTGAAAAATAAAGATGAATATCATAAGATTTTGCAAAACAATTTCATATTGTTGTTGATACTACCGATCGAGATGGTTTTAATCAACTCAAAAGTTAGTTGTTTATTTTATTTAGTTTTATCATTCATATTATTTATGCTAAATCTTATTCACATGTAATTTTCTTTTCATAACTATTACAGTTAATTTATTCTAATAGTGAAATGCACTATATATAATATTATATTTTACAATTCTATCTCTACATTGTTATACAAAAATGGTTTTATTTCTATATAACAATATATTTTACACCAATATTGTATGTTTGTTTGCACTAAGTCCAATTTCGAGATGTTTGATTCACAATTTTTGAAATTAATTTTTTATTATTCCACTTTTTAGTGTGTAACACTTTGAGAAACTCTTAAAATCAATCTCATATTAAGATAATATGTTAAATTTTGGAAAAAAACACTACAATGACGAAATAAGAAAATGTTAATACTACCATTGTATTTTATGTTTTTATTTATTTTTAGAGTTTTTCGATTATCTTTTTCTTATTATTTGATTTTGACACACAAATCTCATCAAATTTAAATAATATATATATAAAGTTAGTTTTTCTCTCTTCTCATGAAGACAACTCATATTCCACATCATTGCCACATCATTTTGATATTTAATTTTCATAAATTAGTTAGTCAAAAAAATTGTTCTACATAATAAATTATCAACTATACATTTAGTATCAATGTATTGACTTATGATAGGAATTTTTTTTTTTTTTTTTTTTTT
>PKML01043026.1:0-26474 GCA_002933935.1 Eutrema yunnanense | reverse complement strand
ATATATATATATATATATATATATATATATATATATATAAAGTAAGGTTTAATTTTCTCATTCCTCATGAAGTCATCTAAGCATCCACATCAATACCACATCATTTTAATATTTAATTTTCATAATTTAATTAGTTAAAACTATGATCTACATATTAAATGTACATTTATTAAACTATGAAAGGAATTTGAACGGTTATTTGGTCAATATATAATAAATTAATTATATATAATAAAATAAAAAAAAATTAAAAAAATTTATTTACAAAACTTAAAATAATAAAAATGTAACGGTCAGTAATTTGGATATTTGGAGAACATGATTTATTTGGTCTTTAAATATAGATAAACTATGAAAGTTCCAAACAAACATGATTATTTTCAAATAATAACCGTAGATACTGAAGTGATTGACTATCACTTTACATTTTCATTTTAATGGAAGTTGAAATAAGAAAAACAATTAGTTGAGTTTTAAATAAAATATTAGGTTTACTACAAGCAATTGTTTGTTATACGAAAAAAGAATAATAATATTCCCGTAAAAAAATTATGTTCACGTCCGCGCGTAGCGCTGATCACACACTAGTATATATTATATCATTATATCATTGTGACTCAACTGGTTTACAAAATACATGTATTATATTCACAATTTTAAATTGTTATGGTCCATATTTTCATTTAATACTCAGAGATTACAAAAACATCTATAGATATTTAATTCCGCGCAAGTCGTGGATTACTATCTAATAAGTGTTAAAAACGAGGTTCATAGATTAGAAATATTATTAAATTAAGAAATCTGAAAATAATATGTACTACTACATATTACTTCGGCAGATTCGGTAAAACTCCAAAAATGAGATTTTTGCGAATTCAATCTCTATAGTAATTGTGAAGTGATAATCTGATGTGGCGTGCTCACATCGATTCTCCCTCACTCGATCGTTTTTGAGATTATGTGTCGTATTTTCATTCGTTTATATTCTGATGATGTGTCTTTGTAACTTAAATTGAATCATGTCTCGGTTTAACTTATTCACTTGGTTTATCTTTATAGTAATTGTGAAGTGATAATCTGATGTGACGTGCTCACATTGATTCTCCCTCACTCGATCGTTTTTGAGATTATGTGTCGTATTTTTATTTGTTTATATTCTGATGAAAACGAGATTTCGTCTAGTAAACATTCCAATTCAAAGCCAAAACGGTAATATGATCAAAATGGTAAGAATAGACCGTTATTGAGTAAAACAGATAATATGAATTAGAAATAGTAACTAGAACCTACTAAAGGAGAAATAAGAATTAATCATAACTTGTTTCCTAGTTATTTTGAAGAAATATTATTAAATCAAGAAATCTGAAAATAATATATATATTTCATATATCCTTTCCTTTATTTTTTATTTGGGATCCTTTCCTTTATTTTTTTTTTTTTTTGAGGAAGATGAGAAGAGTGTGGTCAGAGAGTGGACCGTGCATAGCACACGAAAATGGTGCGATTACCTCGAAAAGGTTATCTCTTGGAGGCTTTGACACCTCCACTAAAAATAACAAAAGCTTCTCTAGCTTCCTCACAAAAACGCATGCAACAGCATCGGAGTTTAACATCTCCACGAATTAAGAATTAAACAAGCTTCTTCGTTCGATCACATTAGAAGAGAAAGAGAGGGATGGCAACGTCTGGTGCGATTTCAGGAGCTACTATCTCTTCCTTCTTCACCAAAACTGCTTCAACTTCAAACCCATCTCCCAAACTCCATTCATCTTTTTCTCTCTTTTCCCAGGTCTCTCTCTTCATTTCAATCTCTTTAAAAACGAATCTGAAATTTTCAATCAGAAGTTGGCTTACTGTGGAGGGTCGAGTTTAATTTCTCGTTTTCTTCCGCTTGGATGTGATTTGGATTTAGCTTCATCTGAAAGTATGAATCTTTTTCTATTTGTGTTTAGAAAACTGGGTTTCAGGGAGTTTCGTTGGAAGATTCGAAGAATAGTGTATCAGAGATCTTCGCTGTGTCCGAGAGAAAGATCGGAGGGTTGAATGGGTCGAGAAGATTCGAAATCAAAGCGAGAACAGCAGCTTCGAAAACAATAGAGGTTGAAGTAGACAAGCCTCTTGGTCTGACTCTAGGACAGAAGCAAGGCGGTGGAGTTGTCATCACCGTGAGTTTTCTTGTTTGTTTTACTACCTTTGCAATGGAGTGGCCTTCTTGTATATATTTTGTTTGATAAAATTTAGGAGGGTTCTATTTCATTTTCAGGGTGTGGAAGGAGGTGGGAACGCAGCAAAAGCTGGGCTTAAATCTGGAGATCAAGTTCTGTACACAAGTAGCTTCTTTGGAGATGAGCTTTGGCCTGCAGATAAGTTGGGGTTTACTAAAACCGCAATTCAGGCCAAACCTGATTCTGTCTACTTTGTTGTCAGCAGGTGAGTGTGTGTGTGTTTGCATCTCTTGATTTGATTTAGGTGGTGATCTTCCTAGAAATGTGGCTTCTCTGTTCTTTAAAAACTGATTAGATTGAAATTGTCAATAGTCATAGCAGATGGGTTTTGTGTGATCTATTATTTCCTCTGAAACAATCAGTGAAAAGCTTTAGGCTTTATCAAATATTTCCATGGTCTAATCCTATCTTTGATAAATCTTTTTGATATGCCAAGTGTAGGTTAAATTTCTCTTCCTATGTTATCGCCTTAAATTTTCGCAAAACAAAGCTTCATAAACGAGTACCTGGAGTTTCTTCTGATGCTTTGTGCGGTTCTTGATTTGTTTCTGATGCAATTTGTGACCTTTGATCAAACACAGAGGTGCAGAAGTTGATGTCAAGACACTAAATAAGCGTCCGGCTCCTCCTCGGTTTGGAAGAAAGTTAACCGAGACTCAGAAGGCTAGTATAGTAGTAATCTGGTGTTTTAATATTGTATCATAAAACCCTTTTTCAAAGCTTAGATGGTTGATTTGTCTTAACATTTTCTCTCTCTTTTGCAGGCAAGAGCTACTCACATATGTCTTGATTGTGGGTTCATATACACTTTACCCAAACCTTTTGATGAACAGGTGAGTCTGAATCCTTCACTTTCGTCCCAAACATCTCTATTATTGTTCTTCCCATTCTTGGAGAAAATGATTGCAGTAGCTGTCGTCGGCATTCGAAATTTTTTAACATCTATTATTCAACATCTTATAACTGAGTTTTTGATTGTTTTCTCGGGGGGTTTTTTGCAGCCGGATACATACGTATGTCCTCAATGTATAGCACCAAAGAAAAGGTTTGCGAAATATGACGTGAACACAGGGAAGGCCATAGGAGGAGGATTGCCTCCGATTGGTGTTATTGTTGGCTTATTAGCCGGTCTTGGAGCTGTTGGGGCTTTGCTTGTGTATGGTCTTCAATGACATTTTTTAAACACTTTTATAATGTCTATCATCAAACAAGCTTTGTGATTGTAAACCGAGAATGAATGTTGATGACATCACATCAATTTGAGAGTTTAATTCAATTTTCGTTACGTGTCAGTTTCAAGATACATGATAAACGATAAAAAAAAAAAATCTTTCAGAAAGTTTCAAATGTTCCTTTGTGTTTGTGGACCGACAAAAAGTTTCAGTTTTTTGTTAAACCCAGATTTCTCGGCAGGATTTATGCAAAATAACCAACCCGGGATCAATGTATTCAGCCCCTATTAATTCTCTAAATCGATTGGTTTACTCATTAATAACTATCTAAATTTACGCAAGATTTATGTAATTATTTATGTCTCGAGATAATTACATATTTTAAAAAGAAGATTTATCAATTTGTATAAGAGAAATTAAAAAAAAAAAAAGGAAATTGTTGTTTTATAATTCCACAAATATTTGGAAAACTTCGAAAGGTTACATATATATACGTTTTAGGCATTCTAAGGGCTAATACAAAATTAGTTGTAAGAGTTAAAACTCATCATCAACAAAGGATGTCTAAGGCAAAAGACTTCAAAGAAGCTTTCAAAAAGCTCGATCAATATAATAACGACGAGATCTCAGAGAGTGAATTGAACTTGCGTGCCATTATACGCAAGCATTGTCCTCCTATGACAATGTCTGAAGTCGATAATGTAATTGGAGAGCTTGGAGCTGATGGTGAAGACCGAGTATTCGGATCTTCCAAGTTTTTGGTTAGTCATCGTCTTTTATCTCAAGCTCTGATTGATGAGCAATTGAAAAAAGAGTCTGGTGTGTTTAATCCAGACGGTAACATAAAGAAAACAGAGAATCAACTTCAAGTCTCCAAGAAACATCTCGAAGATCAAATCTCTAAAGAATTGGAAGATTGGGTTGTGGTAGAGAATGATGATGATTTTGATTTTTCTTAGGGTTAATATCTTTTAGTTATTTTGATAACCATAATATCTTTTGGTTGTTAGATTTTTTTTATTTTGTTTTGGAATTCTTATAAATTATATTTGGAATTTTTATGGACATTTTTTTTTCTTTTTATTTGTTTGGTTTTTTATTTGTTATTTCCATTTATTTGTTTTAAATAATTTTTAATACAATGTGAAAGAAAAAAAAATCATTCCATAAAACAAATAGCAAATTGATGTAGAGAAGTTCGACCAAAAATTCTCAAAATCACTAGATTTCTTAGCCGACATAAGGAACAATAAAAAGCTAGATTTCTTTAATGATTATAAGATTTTAATCTGTGGATCCCTACGAAACTAAGTTTTTGTAGATTAAATTTTGAAATATGCTAAATCTGAAATAAAAAAAAAGATATAATTTAATTGTTAATGATTCTTAGGTTTTAGTGACAAGATTATTGAGGTTTAGGACAACAATTTAATTTTTTGACAACAAACCGGTTGACCTCCAACATTTGTTTTTGAGGTTGACTTTTGACAACATTTGTTGTTTGACTTTTGGGAAAGACCCTGAGACGCTATCTCCGTATCTTCTGGAAAATCCGTTCTCAGTAGCGTTTGATACGGCTACCGAAGCTACTCTAAAGAGGCTTCTCTATACCGGTCTCTTGTGGCGGATTCAGAAAGCGATGGGATTGGATCGGAGGATAAGCTCAAGAAGAGCCTTAAAATCGTTGAAACTTACATGAACGACGCAATCGACGCCCGGAATAACTCCCCGTCCGATGATCTTTTATCGCGTTTTCTGAAGAAACGTGACGTTAACGGTAACGTTCTTCAGACAGATGTTCTTCAGCGTATCGCGCTTAACTTTGTTCTTGCGGGTCGGGACACTTCTTCTGTGGCCTTGAGCTGGGTTTTTTGGCTCGTCATGAATAACTCTGAGGTTGAGAAGAAGATCGTTGAAGAGTTATCAAAGGTTCTGAAGGGGATACGTGGTGATGATCAAAGAAAGTGGACGGAGGAGCCGTTAGAGTTCGACGAGGCAGATAGGCTCGTTTACCTCAAGGCCGCTTTGACTGAAACGCTGCGTTTATACCCTTCCGTGCCTCAGGTGAAAATATAATCATTTATTTTTTTAAAAAATATTATTTTGTTCATGGATATATCATAAATAACGCATATGGCGTGGAGAAATTTGCATACAAGACATAAATTTAACATATACATAATTAATTACTACATCAGTATTGATTTATGTCCAAATATATATATCAGGTTTCATAAAAGTTCCTAAAATAAATCTTTATATATAACTAGCTAGTTGACTAATTAATTCCATAATTTTTTCCTTTTAAGCTGAATATCACAAATTTTGTTTTTTCTTAAGCCATAGGCAGCTAGCTAGTATAAAATGACTGTTACAATCACATTTAACTTTTAATTAATTTGAGTTATTGTTTACCGAAAAGAAGATGGCAGAATTAATGCAAAACAATCATTTTATTTTTCTTCCAAGTTTTTCTTGTCACTCCTCATAATTCGTAATAAAGAATCTATGTAACCTATAGTAACGTTCCAAATGACCAGGATTTCAAGTACCTCATAGACAACGACGTTTTGCCCGACAGAACATTCGTGCCAAGAGGCTCGATGAAGACCTACTCGATTTACTCAATTAGACGGATGAAAACGATTTGGAGCAAAAATTGTCTCGACATCTGTCCAGAACGGTGGCTCACGGGCGAAGGTGACCGGTTCGAGACTCCTAAGGATGGTTACAAGTTCATAGCGTTTAACGCCGGACCAAGGACTTGCTTGGGCAAAGACTTGGCTTATCTCCAGATGAAGTCGGTGGCTTCCGCCGTTCTCCTTTCTTACCAGCTGTTTCCAGTTCCTGGTCAGCACGTCGAGTAGAAGATGTCGCTGACGTTTTTCATGAAGAACGGGTTGCGTGTATACATATAACTTTTATAACAATATACTTTTTTTCTTAGATAGCAAACATTATTATCATTAAGGTTACAAAAATCACATAATCATGAAAATTTTCAATAAAATTTAAAAATTTAAGTCAAACCATTTTCGTTAATGTTTGGTTTACATAACATTTTTTATTCAATATAAATTTCACAAAAAATAATGTATTAAAATTATTGATCCGTACACATATTGCACAACAAATCAACAAAATATATTGAGCAAACATTAATTAAAAAGTACATCTATAAGAAATAAATTATTGAAAATTTTATTTTCATAATACGTTATACAAAAACAATTAAATGTTGTTGGATGGGCTTAGACTACTCCTAAATTTATCGTTCGAAATAATTGTAGTCAACTAATAATTAATTCATTGCATAGCTATATTACCATGTTTTTGCTTGGCGGCGAATAAATTACCATTGAGTGTCTCTCCATTTACCACTTCGTCAGTTACAACAAAGTTATACTTCGACAATTCGTAAACTATACAATCGACAATTCGTGTTAACCGTCGCAAATTCATTCCAAAATTGGAACTTATTTTTATCAGTCGTCCGATCGACAATTCGTGGTGAAGTGATTGCGTGATTAATATTAAGGGCATTATTGTAAATATATTTGAGGTTGGAGGATTTGTTTGTCATTTGAAATTATATTTTATAAGCAATCTACTTACTTTTCCTATGTTTTCACCACCTAAAGAATACGTATTATGCCTTTGTTTGTTTGAGTTTGTTCAACTCTTTTTGAATAAAAGTCTAGTGGTTACGCTTGAGTATAAATTTCATTGAATTAGAGTCTGTTCGTTTGCCAGCCGCAGGAGGGTGCGGCCAAACGGTGTTCGTTTACCAGACGCAATCTCATGCGGCTGCGGCTGGACGCTGCGATCTGCGTTCGAAAATTCTAGACGCTGAAAATAATATTCAGCGTTGCGTTGCGATTGAACGTCTGGCCATGCGGCAGCCAAACGAACAACAAGAACTGCGTCTGGCCGCAGCCGCATGCGGCCGTCAAACGAACATGCCTTTAGTGGACATAAATTTAGGTTAATACCAATGTCGTAACGTAAGTGGGAATCAATATCGCACTCATCTCTAGCTAAAAAAACTACTTAATTACTTGAACAACATAACTTAAAATGAAAATAAAATAAAATAAAGAGGATTATACCAGAAATTGAAGAAATTAAGTATTCGACTACAAAGAAGCACATAAACCCTAATTAATTATTTTGATACGAAATGAAACTTGAATTTTATGATCTATAGAAAGTTTTAAGAAAATCAATTATTAAACAAAAGAACAGGAAGATAGAGAATGATCATAATGATAATGATGATCATATGACATCACATGACCATAATGGGTAGCTAGAACAGTGGGAAGGAGGTGTTGCTACCTTGATTAGAACCAGAAAGCATCTCTATCAGATCCACCTCTCTTCTTTCACTTGTAAAGTTAGCTTGAGGCACAAGCAACTCGCTGTGGCTTCCGTACTCTACGGTGGCGGATGACGCGGACGATGAGGAAGACGGGAAATGAGGGTTGGAGTAAGAGGACGTCGTACCATTCAACAAATAAGACAAGTAGATATCAGACGCAAGGTGCGGTGTATTCGCAGGAACTACGACCATTGCCTGGTCTTGATGATGGGTGGTCCCAACATTGCTGTGCGAGTTAGGGTTCTTGATGACCATGAACCCAGATGATGAAGACGTGTTTACCTCATTAAAGGTTTGGCTTAAACCAATGTTCTCAAGAGAAATCGGGTGGTTTGCAAAGATATTTTGTAGGTAAACCAGCTCTTCGTCATATGGATCGCCAATGACCGACGATGAAGAATCTCCATCAGAATAGATCTGATCAAGATTCGGTGTAGAAAGAACACTGATGGTGTTCTCATTCTTGTTCTCGCCATTGTCCTTGTTAGTGTCATTACTGTCGATGTTTTTGATGTAGTCTTGGAGAATGCATGGCCTTTTAGCTGATGGAGAGAGATCGCTATCATTGTTATCCGCGTTTGCTTGGCGTTTTTGTTTGCGTTTTGAGTTTTGGCGTCGTTTAGTCGCATTCCAATGGTTCTTGATAGAGTTCTCGGTGCGTCCTGGTATGAGTTTAGCGATTTCTGCCCATTTGTTCCCAATTCTCATGTGTGCTTCTACAAGAATCATCTCTTCTTCTTCGCTCCATCCATCTTTCTGAAGAAAAAAAAATCGACAAAAACGTAAAGAGAGACTTATGTTAGAAAACCTAGATCTAGACAAAACTATGTTATATATAAAACCAAAAAAAAGAAGATATGTTATATATAGAGAGATCTAGAAGAAAAAAAACCTTGATATCAGGACGGAGATGATTATGCCATCTCTCACGACATTGTTTGCCTGCTCTTCCTTCAAGTTTTTCCGAGATCATTGCCCATTTCCTCTCCCCATGTTGCCTCACCAACCTTATCAGCTTCCTATACATATATGTTCGTATTTACAAACGCATAACTATATTTGTAGACTCTCGTATAGACGCATGAATCAATCTACATAGACATATATATATACCTATCTTCTTCCGCCGTCCATTGCCCTTTGATAAGATTCTTGTATGGTCGCTTCTTCGTACTGTTTTGATAATCTCTGGTTGCATCTTTAACGACCATGTCCCCTGTAGGGCTTCGGCCATTGACGACCAAGTGTTTCTCCTTCCTCGGACCAAACGTCATGTTCTTTTTGTTGTCGTTTCTAATCTCAATCGCCGTTGTCTTCTTCACGATCGGTCGGTCTCTAGAACACTCTTGTTTCTTGGAACACAAGGCATCATTTTTTTGGCCGTATAAGAATCTCTCCACGGCGGTCAACGGAGGCGCAGCTCCGTGGACGACAAGGCGTCGGTGTTCCATGGAAAAAAAAAGAACGTATAATGGAGAAAAGAGTACAAAGAAGGAGAGAGTTTAGCTCGTAACAATTGCAAGGAATACGAGAGGACTTAATGAGTTGCTATATATAAATTCAAACTAATGAATGACCCATTAAATTCCATTAATTCTGATAATTTATTTTTTTTTAAAATTAACCTTATAGCTCTCGAGATTTTTTTTCAATAGTTTATACATAAAAGAATTAAACGAAAAATAAAAATTTATATATGCCTTTGAAGTTAAAAACAATAAGCTAAGAAGACTACAGAATCTCATAACTAAAAAATATTGATATTTAATTGATTACCATATGGATCTATATACCTATTCGTCACTAAATTTTAAAATTGATAAAGCTTCTCTCATTTCCCATTACATATACATTATATGACGCCATTATTATTGAAAATACAATATCTACGAACGACCAAAATAATATAAGTCGATATCCAATATATTTGTAAATACCACTTGTTTGGCAACAAAACTCATGAATTATAGTCTTCTTTATTTTCATTTTGCAATATAAGTAACATATTCTTTGTAAGATAATATCTAAATTAGCAAAGGCTAATAATAATATGGTGCGCTAATCAAGACCGGGTAATATGTCAAGTGGCGTAAATGGAGAGAATCTAAAGGTTAACTAGCAGATGGGACGACTGATAAAACTAAGTTCCAAATTTATAACTTTTGAGCTTCATCTTTCCCGACAGTAACAAAATGGAAGTTAAGAGAAAAAGAAGGCATAAAAGAGTAGTGGATTAATCTTTAGCTAATTGTAATTGGTTACATTATTCAGATTTCGAAAAGAGAATCATATCCTTGTGGGATAAGCTAACCAAGAATGTGAATAAAGAGTAGTTTACGAATTGTCGAAGTATAACTTTGTTGTAACTGACGAAGTGGTAAATGGAAAGACCATCAATGGTAATTTATTTGCCGCCAAGCAAAAACATGGTAATATAGCTATGCAATGAATTAATTATTAGTTGACTACAATTATTTCGAAGGATAAATTTAGGAGTAGTCTACGTCCATCCAACAACATTTAATTGTTTTTGTATAACGTATTCTGAAAATAAAATTTTCAATAATTTATTTCTTATAGTTGTACCTTTTAATTAATGTTTGCTCAATATATTTGGTTGATTTGTTGTGCAATATGTGTGCGGTCAATAATTTTAATACATTATTTTTTGTGAAATTTATATTGAATAAAAAATGTTATGTAAACCAAACACTAACGAAAATTGTTTTACTTAAATTTTATTGAAATTTTTCATGAATATGTGATTTTTGTAATCTTAATAATAGTAATATTTGTTATCTAAGAAACAAAAGTAAATTGTTATAAAAGTTATACGATGTTACTATATGATGGATATTAGTAGAATATGCGAATGAGTTTGTTAAGTATATATCGATATAATCTTAATTGTAAACTTTGTTATTATGTGAATTTAGATTACTACACAACACATTGTTTTATTAAATTCAAATTTCATAAATTATATATGTATGAGTGTTAAAATGGATTAACCAATCTTTTTAAATTTATTTGGAAGTTTTATGTGTAAACATAATTGATTTGAAGGTTTAAGCGTGTCTAATTCCACTGAAGTTTAAAGTGCTAACTTTGCTATCTTCAAAGTTAAAAATGCAATTTTCCCTAAATGATTATATTAAATTTTGAAACAAATTATTGGGCTGAAATTAGGCCCATTAAAACCTCGACGTGTGATACGCGTACATCACACAAGCGCCACGTGCTACACCCTCCGTACATACCTTCTTTTTTGTACCAAATCACAAAGCAAAGATCTAAACTTGCTCACTAAGAAAAAAATCGAAATCAAAATTCTTCACCGAGTCAGATCTAATTCATCTTCAACCTTCGATCCAACGATCTAGACCGTAAATCTTCCGGCGAAAAACAATGGCTCTGGAATGGGTTGTCTTAGGCTACGCCGCGGCGGCTGAAGCGATCATGGTTATCCTCTTGACGATGCCGGGACTCGACGCTCTCCGCAAGGGATTGGTCGCCGTCACGCGTAATCTCCTGAAACCGTTTCTCTCGATTATCCCTTTCTGTCTCTTCCTCTTAATGGATATCTACTGGAAGTACGAGACTCGACCTTCCTGCGATGGCGACTCCTGCACTCCTTCCGAGCACCTCCGTCACCAGAAATCAATCATGAAATCCCAGCGTAACGCGCTACTCATCGCGTCGGCTCTCGTTTTCTACTGGATCCTTTACTCCGTCACGAATCTGGTGGTCAAGATCGAGCAGCTTAACCAGCGGGTCGAGAGGCTCAAGAACAGGGATTAAGCCAGCTTCTTCGTCGTCTCTGCTCCTTACTCAGTCCTTGCTGCTTTGAATTCGATGAAAAGAGGCTCTTTCTTATGTCGTTAGGTTTTGGTGTGTTTTTCTGCGTTTTGAATGTCTTCTTCTTCTCTCTGTTTTTTGTCTTCTGGAGATTGTATGCTACATGTTCTTCAATCCGTGTTTGGTCTCTTATCTTTTACTCGTTTGGATTTTAATTAATTCATAGTCTTCTCACTTGATGATACTTACTTGCTATGAAATTTTCAGACTTGTTTGATTGTGTTCAGTTATCTTGGTTCATCTGATGAGTGAAGGAATCTGTTTACAATCATGAACAGTAAAATCATCCAATCATTGTTCTTTTTACAAAAAAACAGACACTTCAGTTAGATTAGATTAGTCCCTAGCTTCCTCAATTCAATTCTTCTTCTTAGTAGGTAATGTGTACACAAAGTTTCCCTATGGATCTTAATTCTTGTTCGATACCCTGTGAAAGCTTTCGTATTTTAGAACGTGTCTTCCCAATCTCTCTGTTACACAGCGAAAGAGTGTTTGATTATAGTTCCATTCTTCTCCATAATTTCAAGATTTGCAGTGATTATAGTTTGATCTTTACAAAGCAACATTCAGAGAGTTTCTTTGTGTTTGTGTACACAAAGTTTCAGTTTTTGTTAAAATAACCCACATTTCTTTGCAGGATTCAGCCCATCATTTCGATTGGTTTACTCCTCTAATTATCTTTTTTTTTTGAAAAAAAACTCGGATTAAACAGCTCTTCTACAAAAAGTGAGAGCAAATCCATTTTTGTTTTTTGGTTCTTCCAACCAGTGGATTTCACAATGAGAGGGCAACATCACAACGATCATCCCTAACACTTTTTCAGACAACTAATCATCGAATCAAAATTGTTCCCATAAACGTTCTTGCAGGAAGCAGACACCTCGTGACCTGATGTCGCTGAAACCATATTCACATGGTCCATCACAATATCCACACATCCCAAGTCCGCATCGCAGTTCAATGTGATGGCTTCATCGCTCGCAGATGACCCGAGGATTCTAGTGTAACGTACATTGCTCACTTTCACGCCTCTGCCATTAATAGACTGAGTCTTGTACAAGCGATTGAAGTGACAGTTTTGATAGTTACTATCTTCAAAGCTTACTTCTCCGTTCTTGCCCCCATTGTGGTAATTCTGCTCGATGATAATAGGGTTCCCTGAAGCGACCATCTTAATATCCTCGAATGAGATTTTCCGAGCATATCCTGATCCGTTCTACAAAACATTCACACACAAACACACAAAAAGAAAGCCAGTTGAATTGAGGAATATGCTGAATAAGATCAATAAATTAACGATGATGAATAGAAGATTGATGAAATGGACAACCTGGAATGTTTTGATTCGGACACCGTTCATTGTGTAACTCAAAGTGCAGTTCTTTACTCTCACTTCTTCAACGGTTGCAAAATATCCATTTTCTCCAAGGCTTCCTATGCTATGATATCAAATCCATATTCTTTATTAATACTTTAGTGTATACTATATAATATGTTTTGTGAATTGTGGATTTAGGAATCACCTGATGCCATGACCGGGACCGCAAAAAATGCCGGTTATGTTGATAAAAGAGGAACCACTATTAATGGCGATGCAGTCATCTCCAGTGGCAATCACAGAGTCACGTATGTCGACTCCTCTACAGTTGGATATGTCGATACCATCTGTGTTGGGACTATCACCAGGTGCAGTCATATTCAGACCCGAGATCTGGATGTTCTCTGAACAGCTTAGACCTATGTGGTTCCGAGGGCTGTTCAAGTGTCGGAGATTGGACATCCTAAGACCAATACAGTTGTTGAAGTGCATTGCCTAAGAAAGACAGATAAAAGAAAGAAACATCATCAATCACTTATAAACGGTTTGATTGATTAATAATGTTTATAATTTATGAGTGTGAATATCTTGCAAAATGGACTTACGGTGGGACGATGTTGAACGTTTCCCCACCATACAGAACCACGACCGTCGATTGTGCCGCCTCCGGTGACAATTAGATCGTTGATACTGTCAAAACTAATCCATGATGGGTAGCTTCCCGCATACCAAGTGTAACCCGGCGCAACAAGATTGCCTCTTATCTTATGCAATCAAACCCGCAAACTAGTTAAATCATTGGATTAATTCCTTTACAAGAGAAGATTTGTTTAAGCTATCGTCCTGTTTCTCAAAGCTAATTAAAGATTGATTTATGTTAAATGCATTTCACTAATTTAGCACCCAAGTGTAAGTGTATATATCACGGGTGACACAAGAATATTGCCTCTTATCAAATGAAATCAAATTTTTTTTTTTTTTGCAACCGTTGAAGAATTCCATTTGGACTTGTAATGTAACTTGAAACTAAGAAAGAGTAAAGTGTATATACCAAAAAGGAGATGGAGGAAGACTTGCATGGACCGACGAACGCAAGAGGTTTAATCATGAAGGTTTTTCCTAAAGGCACTAGAAGCTTTGTATTGCCTTTACTTCCTCCGTTACATACAGCTTCCCATGCCTTAAGAAAAGCCTGAAATATTTTTACACAGATACAAATATATATATATATGAGTATACATGGATATATACATACATATATCAAAGCAAATATTATATTAGATCATGTTTAACAAAAAAAAAAAAAAAAATATGCGTCGTTAATTAGTCTCCAATATGATGAATCGATGGGAGTCTATAATATATACCTTAGTATCATCGGTCTTCCCATCGCCAACAGCTCCGAAACTAATGATACTTATGAATCCATGGCTTATTTGAAACAAGCATAACAAGACGAAGAACAACAAAGACTTGCTCATCTTTGAATACTTGAAGATGGTAAATATATGTTAAGGAGAATGTGTATATATAATATATAGATTTGTTATATAAAGAAAGGTGGTTAATTGATAGATATTGTGTTTGATTTTTGTGTGTTTTATGGTAAGAGATTATAGCTAATCACCAATTCTCTGTGTTGTAAAATCGAAACTGATTTGGATTATAAATGAGATATCGAATTTTTTTATAACTATATATAGAATACTACTCCCTCTGTTATATATTAGATGAGGTTTAAGGTTTTTTCACACAAATTAAGAAAGCTTGTGTAATACCATTTTTAACCTCATTTATTATTGTTTAATTTTTAATTTGCTAAATAAGTATCTTAATAATAGAAGGGCAAAAGAGTTATTTTATGGTAATTTATGCATTGGTAAGTGAAAACATCAATTAATTGTGGAAAAAACAAACTCTCTAGAACATCAATTAATTCAGAACGGAGGGAGTATGATTTTGTTTTGACTTATTTAACAAATCTAAATAAATAAATAAAACTTTATACAACTTTGTATATTGACTGAAGTGATGTTTTACTTATATGCTTGATTCTTTATGTTTCGATATACGTAACGACATGGTTGATTATGGGAAAGCATGATTTGTGTATGGCTTTATCTAAAGATAGAAATAAGCAAATCAGTAGTAACAAAGACGTTCGTGGTGAAAAGTGAAAACGAAAGAGAGGGAGGAGCGAGAGTAAAATACCGAAAGTAGCCCTACGCGTGGATCCATAGCAAAACAAAGAAAGCGCGTGCTGTGTTTAAGGGGTTTGTCACCAACTTTACAAACGAAGAAGAAACCGAAAAAGCCAGCAACAAAATTGGAAGAAGATAGAAAGCATCTGAGAAGTGAGAGATGGAGAAGGGAAAGGTTGTGATGTGTGGTGTGTTATCTCTTCTGGGTTTATTATCAGCTGTTACTGCCTTCGCTGCTGAAGCTACCAAAATAAAGGTTCCTCTCTATTCTTCTTCTTCGTGTTGAATCAAATACTTCTAGGGTTTCTGTTTTATTGTTCAGCTTTGTACTCAAATTTGTGACTTTCTTTCTCTCATGATTTTGGGTAATTTCAATCTCGACGGTTGCCGAAACTCTCAGAATCATGTGATTTGGTATTTTTTTTCAAATGATAGTTCCAATTTAATCGGGTTGTCTCCGAAGAGACCAACCAAAAAAAGTATTCCTTTATTGCGTGATTAGTCATCTTTTTTGTTTTCTTCCGAATTTTGAAGTTCGTTGCTTAGAATGCGTCGGATTTAACTGCGTTTGAAGATGAAAACTTCAGTCTTTGAGATAGTTTTTGAGTATGAGTTAATTGGAAGTTTGTTAGTTTATGAAAAAAAATTCAGAGAAGTTGTTGATTTTTGAACTTGGAAGATCTTAGAAAAGTTCAATAGCTATGGTAAAGAAGCAGAAAGACTTAGCTCTGTGTTTTTTGTGTTGTCTTCGGTGTGTCCTGTTGGAAATAATATCATGTTATTTTCATTTTATACGGAGTCAAAGTTAATAATAGCCTTGCTAAATCTATATAGGTTCATTGATGGAATAATCTTCGACAAAATCAATTAGCCGTAAATCTACATTCCTCTTGAACTGAACTAATTTGGGGGATGTTCAAGTTCTTTAATCTTTCCTGTGTACAATCACTTCTCCCTAGCTAATGCTTTTCTCTGGTATAGTCTTTGTGCAAGCTTTCAAACTCGGTCTAAAGGTTTCTTCTCATTTTTATCTTAAATCGACGCAGAAATCTCAGGTCACCGTTATCAATTCGGTTTCACTCAAACGATGCTCTTATCCAAGAAGTCCGGCTTTCGATCTCGGGTTTACTTCAGCTCTTTTTCTAATGATGGCTCAGATAATCGCGAGCGTCGGAAGTGGTTGTCTCTGTTGTAGAAAAGGTCCTGCTCCTTCCAGATCTAATTGGATTATCGCCTTAATCTGCTTCGTTGTTTCCTGGTAGTTCTCATCTCCTCTTTTTGCTGTAACTTTCCTACTTATAGTTTGCTTACAACTGATGATTTTTGTGTTACTTTAGGTTCACTTTTGTGATAGCTTTCCTCTTGCTGCTAACTGGAGCTGCACTCAACGATGAACACACCGAGGAGACGATGTATGACCATAACTACTCCTGCTACACTGTGAAAACGGGCGTTTTCTCTACCGGTTCTGTGCTTTCGCTTTTTACCATAGCCCTCGGGATTGTCTACTATTTATGTTTGACTTCGAGTAAGCAAAATGTTACTGGAACAAGGACTGCGGCGAACCAAGGAGGAGGAGGAATAGCTATGGGACAGCCTCAGATTCCAGAGAGAGTAGAAGATCCTGTCTTTGTTCATGAGGATACTTACATGAGAAGACAATTCACTTGAACACAGCACAAGGCTTGCTTGTGAAACACGTTAGGTGTAGGAGGATATATAGATAAAACGAAGAAACGCTCTTGTGTTAGTTTAACTTTGTGATTCGTGTGAAAACAAAGATTATGAAAAGTTGGTAATGATGATTAATGTTGTTGGAATGTTGAGATCCCAAACAATCTCAATTGTTATTTACTTTTGAATTGATATGAGATTTATTTGTTTCTTTCCAATCTACGTGAATCTAAAAGTGGTTGTTGAGAAGGACGAGCAGACCAAAAAGTGTGGTTGTTGAGAAGTCTTCGTCTCTTTTACTAAAAGCTGAAACAATTAGACAACAGATAAATGGTCGTAGGGGTATCATTTTGGATATTTATGAAACCAAATTTTCGTTTTGTTCAATGTGACGATTTTAATTTAGATTGGTAAATTGGCTAGGTAGAGATCGCAGGAAATCTTCAATGTGGTGTAAGGAAAAGGAAAGTTGTTCGCCGTGGTCTCAGTCTACATGGATTCTTGTGGAACGAATAAATTGTCAGTCCAAAAATTGTTCTTGTAATTGTTCTCATAATTTTTTTATTAAAAAAAAAATGATTTTTCTTACTCGGAATTTGAATTAATATGCAAAAAAAAAAGTCGTTTAATTCGGCTAAATCGATTCGATTATGCAATTCTGAAACAGGTGTATACCAAAAACATCGAAACTACTGAATTTGTTATTGATATATATATTGTCATCGAGTTTGATATTTGAAATGAATAGTCTCTACGTAGAGAATTGGAATGATATCAACCGTTAGTGGAACAACCACCACATGCTCTACCCAACCAGCACAACAACCAGCTCTTATTATAATGCTGAGTCCTAGTAAAATGCCTACTCTCACTTCTTCTCAATTATATATAATTAAGATCGACACACACAAATCTTGAAAAAGCATTTACAAATTATAAAATGGTTGTGAAACTATACGGACAGATAACGGCAGCTTGTCCACAAAGAGTTTTGCTTTGTTTTCTGGAGAAAGGAATTGAATTTGAGATTGTTCACATCGATCTTGATACACTAGCGCAGAAAAAACCAGAACATCTTCTTCGTCAGGTAAATTTTTTTATATTTTATTCATATTTTCTTGAATTATGTGATTATCTATAACTTAATTATTGTTTTCTTGTAGCCATTTGGTCAAGTCCCGGCCATAGAAGATGGAGATTTTAAGCTTTTTGGTAAGATCTAATTTTTTTCTTTTTAAAAAGAATCTAATTTCATTTAGTTAATGTAAGATCTTTATAACAAAATTTCAAAAACATTTTGTTAGTATTTTTCTTTTGGTGTATTTTGTCTTGAAATTTGGTGGTATACGTGTGTGCTCACAGAATCACGAGCCATTGCGAGATACTACGCAACTAAGTACTCGGACCAAGGCACGAACCTTTTGGGCAAGTCACTAGAGCACCGAGCCATCGTTGACCAGTGGGCCGACGTCGAGGTCCATTACTTCAACGTTCTGGCCTTCCCCATTGTGATTAACCTAGTCATCAAGCCCAAGTTAGGCGAAGAATGTGACCTCGATTTGGTCGAGGAGCTCAAAGTGAAGCTCGAGGTGGTCTTGGATGTGTACGATAACCAGCTTGCGTCGAACCGGTTTTTGGCTGGTGATGAATTCACTATGGCTGATTTGACGCACATGCCGGCAATGGGGTACTTGATGAGTATTACCGATATAAACCGGATGGTTAAGGCTCGGGTTAATATGAACCGGTGGTGGGAAGAGATTACGGCTAGACCGGCTTGGAAGAAGCTTATGGAGATGGCTGGTTTTTGAATTAGTTCGAATTTACGATGATCGGAACCGAATAAGCTTCACATTTTCTGTTTTTTTTTAAAAAAAAATTGTCTGTGTTTTGTACGTTTCAATAATAAAATAAATATGAATAGGTATCATTTATTTTCGAAAGTTAAATGTTTTTTAGTATGTTTTCGTAACATGACACCTCAATTAATTTTTAACCAAGCCCCATGAATCTTTTTTTTTTAACACTTAACAAATTATAAGAATTATTACAGATATAATTTTACAACGATCCGCGATCACGATGAACGCCTCCATTTGCACCACGCGCGGTCACAATGAACGAATGCATTTGCACCACGCCGAATATTTCCTTATAAACTTACCTACGTTAATATACAGAAATTGCGTTATCTGCGAATCTCCTGGTGTAAAAACATTAATACCATTTGGTCAATTCGAAGCCCCATAAATCTCTTTTTTTAATTCAATAACTTCTTTTTATATATAGAAAAACTACCTCTCCAACCAAAATATTCCTATTATTTTCTTCAGTGGCCAAGGGAATGAAAATTAAAAAAAAAAATTACTTTTTACATAGAGAAAAATAAGTGAACATCATAAGAATTTTTTTTGCCCATTTATATGTATATATTAGTTAACATCATAAATTCGACCCTAAGTTTTTTCTTTAATCACAAAAGCCCTCTCTTTGGTTTGTTCCTTTTGCATCTCATTCATGTCGCGACTAAGAAGAAGATAATCTTGAACTCGAAGCCTTTAGTACTGATTTTGCATAAGCCAATGGCAAAGCTGCAATTTTCTTGGCTTTCCCCACATAAGCTCTCTTCGTGAAATTGTTGTAATCATTCGCTTCAATCTCGTCCAATATCCTCCTGTATAATAGCAGCGATGCCCATACCTGAAAAATCGCACAGCCAAAATCTTCGGGGTTAAATCAATTGAAAACCAAAGTTCTGGGGCAAAAATCAAAACAAAAATGTAGACGGTAAACTTGCGGCCTAAGAGTGTTTTAGAGTCACTTACCGGCCATCTGCTAGCGGCGTCGAGCTCAGTGACGCCTTTCTCAGCTTCGTCGAAGAACATTCTTGCTCGTTTAAGCTGCATTTTCATGAAGTTTCTCCATTTTTCAGTGACTTTTCCAGCGAATATGTCTTCATCTGAGAGACCAGCCTGAGCTAATTCGTCTTGAGGCAGATAAACCCTTCCTCTTCTCGCACTGAGAGAGAGCAAAACCAGTTTAAGATTGAGATGTGAATCAAGAAACCTTTATGTAGAATCAAGAAACCAAATCTTGAGAGTTTTTTTTTTTAAAAAAAGACTCACTCTTCGCCTACGTCTCTGAGTATGTTGGTAAGCTGATTGGCTATACCGAGGGCCAGGGCAGCGTTGTAAACACTCTCGGTAGTTGCTTTGGACTTAGGATCGATGCCCATAACCGGAACGCTCATCAAACCGACGGTTCCCGCGACATAGTAGCAGTAAAGGTAGAGATCATCAAAGTTCTTGTATCTCGATTTCCTCAAGTCCATTCTCATTCCTTCGATCATGTCTCTAAATGGCTGCAAAACGAAGAAAACATTACATCAAAGTTTATAGGCTTTAATTTTCGCAATAGATTGAATGCAATTAAATGAAATGTGGAAGTTAGATAAGACAGAGCAAGGCTGACCTGAATGTCGACCGGGTATCTAGCAACTGTATCAGCGAGAGCAGCATCAAGCATATCGAAAGGACGGCCACGGAAAAGATCTTCTAACCTTGCTTCCCATCTATCTAACGCCATGGGAGTTATATGTGAAGCATTAGGCCCATCTACGAGTTCATCGGTTCTTCTACACCAAACTGCACAAATAAAGGCGGTAAAAATCATCAAATCCAGACCAATCCAACATAAAAGAAAACAACCTTTTTGATATATGATAGTTTTGAATTCCTCAAATCCTTTGGATAATAGTATCCTCAAAGACAATTGGGCCCAAAAAGCCCATTAGAAACCCATATTAGTAACTAAGCTAATTCAATTATCTTATGTCTTAATCTTAAAAGGGTGCAAATTAGGATGCTTGGTGCTTCATGGACTTCAAACCAACTAGAGAAGTCTTATGTCTACATGAGTGTTAAGTTTCAAGGAATCCATTTCAGCTTCTTAGAACTTCTTGCTAAGAAACTTTAGCTACCCAAAAATACTAACTAAGAGAAACAATAGATCGAGATGAAGCCATCGATTCCCACATATTGATCCAATCGACATGTTTTAGGATTCGATACAAACTTCATCTCCAATCTACTTTGAGCCTCACTTTATTAATCTACAATCCAAATCAATGATGACAATGCAGAATAACAGTTTGTTTAACCATCTGTTTCTTGCAGTAACTCACCGTAGATAGCCCAAATCGCTTTTCGCCTTTCGGGTGTCATAAGCAAAGTTCCTGCAACAAAACCACTAGAACTCAGAAAACGAACATACAATTTCTCCATTACACCAAAAAGAAGAGAAAACAAAAAAAGAAAGAAGAAGATCCTAACCGAGATAAAACGTTTTAGCATATTCAGCGCAAACTTCGCCGCATCGATCATAGGCCTCACCCAACAAACTCAAACTCCCTGGCAGAACAATATCTTTTGGTTTCTTCACGTCGAGATCAGGAGAAGTAGACCTAAGCTGTTTGTTCACCAAAGCTGCTTGTCTCAACACAACATTGTAAACCTTCTCTTCAGATGAGAGGGCTATCTCTCCTGCAGGACTTGCTACTAAGCTTGAAGACACAACACCACTTCCTCTTCTTCTGCAGCTCATTACAGAAGAAGAACTCCAAGTTGTTGTTTGCTTCCTCCTACCATTGTTTACTCTCTGATTCTGACAACGAGAGAGCAATCTAGAAGATTCTAGAACCCTTACCAACCCACAGTTGTTCATTGGGTCGGGATTTAGAGAGGAAGCAGCAACCCATAACACTGCTACAGAAGACATACTCAAGTTCTTAAGAGATAGATGTAAAAATCTCAACTTTTTCGTTCTCTTGAGTTTTTTTTTTTTTTTTGGTTACTCTGTTTCTTCACTTGGAAGAATCAAATCCCAACTTTGCAATGAAACCCAGTTTTTGATTTCGATCAAACTAGTAATGCTTTCCTGCAAATGGATAAAAAACAAAAGTTGATGAGAAATCGAGATCTCTGATTCTCTATATATAGCGGAATACAGCGAAAAAAGAAACTCAATTTGTCAAACCAATTAACCAAGTGCATAGCAAAGAGACAAAAAGGTAACGAGAAGATCTTCAAAAGCAAATGAAGAACATAAAAAAAAGGAGAAACAGACAAGCAAAATCCCCTATAGTTTTGGCTAAATACTCAACTGGGTTCATCTATTTTGCACTCGAAATAACAAAATGAAATAAAATCAAAAGACAGAATTAGATTGCGTTTCGTTGTGATTCACAACATTCGAAGGTATGTATACAAATGAACAAAAAAAAGAGCCCAAAAGCAGCAGAACAGTGAAATAGCATGAGAAAGTAAGCTGACCAAACGGGAGAAAATGAGTGATGGAAACAAAATCCTACCTTTCTCTCTCTATCTATCTTCTCTGAGAACAGATGATACCGTGAGAAAGAAAAGAAGAAGGCGGAGGAGGAGAAGATTTTCAAACAATTAATTAATCAAAAGACGAGAAAAAGGTTAATGTCAGAAATTCTCCAGAAGTTTATTTTGCAACGCTTACTGTAATATATACATACACAAGTAGATGTCTCTTCCTCTATCGCAAATAATCTCACCCACTCAAATTTCTTCTTCTTTCCCTCTTGTCTTTTTTTTTTTCTCTCTTGGGGATTTAATGAGGAGCTAGAATAAATACAAAAGTCGTTATTTTTTTCTGTCTATGTATGTATATTTGAATTTAATTTTTCCACTAGCGAAGTTAAAGTGACTCGTGTCATGTATCAAAAATCTTTTAGTTTTCATATATAATAACGTTTATGATCCCAAATTCCCAATTAAAAAAGCCTTTACCTTTTAAACCCGTTTTTCCTCCTTTTTGGCCAAATTCGTATCTATTATTTTAATTTAATTGAATTCTAATATTTTTTTCGAAACTTAGGTTATTCCATTATTTTGTTGGACCCAAAAAGGTTTGACAACATGTCTAGATGCGCCCATTCCGGTTTTTTTGGTTCGATCCATCGTAAAAACGTTTTGACCACTCGAAAACGTTTTAAGTGGCAAAAAAATATGGAACATCTTCGAATTTTGTGGGATTAGTATTTGGGATCCCCACGGTTATTTTTTTTTAACAAAAAAACAGTTTGAAATCTTTCAATTAAACAACAACAAAATTGAGTATAGATTTATCAAAATAAAATTCATTTTACATAAAGATGTAATTGTAACTTAAGAATTTATAACAAGTGTTTTGTAGATTTTGAGGTTGTGCCGCAAATCATATTTTATGAAACATATATGTCCTTTAGTAAAATCGTATTTATGCAGACGTTAATTTATTGATGATCGCCAAAATATAGGTAAAACAGAATGATGTAATGTAAGTGTGCAACAAAATTCACTCAACAAAAAAAAAGTAATTTGGTTTAAGCATAATCATGGTAAAATATTGTTGTGTTACGAAACGTAACTATCTCTATAATATTATTTAAGAAGACATTTTTAAAAATGAACTTTGTTTTGTAAGTTATTACATGAAAATGTCATTACAAATAACAAAAAATAATGGAAATAGGAAAAGATATAATAGTATTTTAAAATTATTGATTAGAATATGGAAAATATATATTTTGCATTAAATAAGTTATTTATTATTTAATTTCGTAATTATTGTTAATGCTATATATTTTAAAATAATAAGCAATTCATATATATTCAAAGAAAAAAATATATTCAAAATATTTCTATATTTTTCACTATAATAATATATATCAAAACAAAAGTTGAAAATATTTTACTAATTTTATAAAAATTTAGACACAAGAAAACTTTTTTTTTTAATAGTTCGTAGATTAACCACAAAAACTATAGTCATTTAATGGTGCATACTAGAATTATGTTCTTAAGATTATAAATTTTTGCGGGTTAGCCCCAATAATATTTTAGTTCATTGCAAAACAGGTTAAATAGATAAATTATTATAAATTGACAATTTTATCTATAATCATTAGTTAAATATATTGTAAAATTCAAATAAAAGTAATTTTTTTAAATTTCAAAATAATCTATTTTTAAAAATTTACTATGCGATATAATTAGCGCGAGTTAAATCTTAGTACCAACTTTAGATCAATTGCTAAAAAATCTACGAGATTGCGTAGAAAACTTTATTTCACTGTACCATTCAAATTGTATAATTTCCCTAATGAAAACCTTAGCGTGTTTTTTTGTTTTTTTTTTAACGAAACCTTAGCGTAGTTTAATAACGAAAATCATGAATCAAACAGTGGCACATTTGTTGGTCAATCTCTATTATTAATTAGGCAAATTCAAATATGAATTTAACACGTAATTAATTGTTGGTAGAAAGGACATTCGGGTTTGGGTGGGGCCATGCCAGTTTGGGTAACAAAGCAGAAAGAGAGATCACAGATATGCCACGTGGACGACGCAGCCAATGGGAGACCGATAAGCTTATCAAGTGCGGAGGAGCACCGAAGTGTAAAGTGGGCGAAGTGGCTTTTCCACGTGTCAATATATCATAGGTACGAAGTGTAAAAAGCTAGATTTCCTCTTATTAGTCGGTATTTGGGTCCCACCCTCACTCTCTCTCCTCTCCTAGACTGATGTCGCCTCTCTTGGGTTCAGAAGGTTTGTCTTATCTAATTTTTGTTGTGTGTGTTTCCTCTGTCCCTTTCTTATTTATTTTCTAGTCTGGTCCGTATTTTCCTCCATATCTTGTGTGAAATACTTGCTCTTGTAACTAAGTTATACGTCGCCGATAAACGTTTTTTTTGTGTTAACGAGAGCCGATAGGTGTGTAAAAAGCTAAAATATTAGGTAACTTTGATTGTTTTCCCTAGTTATATTATATAATGACCAAAACGTCTTCGTTTGACACTCTGAGTCTGAGTCTGGGTCAGTGACTCGCTTACGTAGTCACGTATAGAAACCTTTATTGCTTTGGTTCTTAAATATTGTCATCATAAATATTCAATTGCATCCATTTTTTTGTTTTTTTTTACAATTTCGATATGTAAAATGCACACGAAACTTATCTCATCCTCAGACACAGCGTCGTAGCAAACATTAGCGTCAATTCAGTTTCGTAATCTTCTTAGATACATAATTTTGTATGATGCTTCAGTTTTACTTTTTAAAATATGGAGTGTTTGAAAACAGATTCCAAAAATACTTCTGTTTAAATAGTATAGATTCCACAAAACTGAAACATCATAAAAAAAATTAACGAGAAAATAAAAATTACGATTCTTCATTTTAAAATAAAAATCATGGTTGCTGAAAATTCACGAGAAAACCACTAAGTTCGGTGCAATAATTTCGCCAAACAATTCACGCACTATAATTGTTTGGCGAGTGATGGAGACACGGTTGTAAATGGAAACGTGTACTCGGAAATCGTGTTATGTTATCTTTCGTGGCCCATAAATTTTAGTCCTAGATTGGAAATTTATCGTTTTGTATGTCAAATATTATAATTAAATTGAATAAAATAGGTTTTTATTATAAAAAAAGTACCAAAGAAATAGACCGTAGTCACCATTTACATGGTTACATGGCTCGACACGTAGTGTTACTGAATGCTGCAAGCTGTGTTTTTCTTTTCTTTCCTCCCCCGAATATTTTAAAATCCAACTTATATAAAATACTTTCGATGTCGACGAGTTTAGTTACTAGAGTTTCTAAAATGGTCTAGAAAAAGTTGTAATATATATATATATATATATAAATGAAAGAACTCGTTAATGGCTACTTGTAACACTAAATGGACGTGTCATGGAACACTTGTTTCCATTATACACGAATCGATTATGTGTACATTTTACAATTAAACATAACATTTCCTAACCCATAGTTGTGTATCAATTTTGTCTTTCTGAATAGCTTCACACTAACAATTTTATTCTAAAACAGTATAACTGTTCGAGGATAGATAAAATAATTAACTATAGTTTTGATTTAGTGGTGTAGAAACCAAGTCAAATTATTCATCATCAATTATATATATACTACTATGTCTTTATTTATTTTTAATACATAGTTATGTATTTTCTGTTAAGGACTTGAACTATTTGAAAACTATTTGGAACGTTAAACTACGTTATCATTTTTTACATGGATGACACTGATAAGCCCATGAGAACTTATATCCGTAAGAAGAAGAATGCTGAGTCGGCAGCTGAAGACCGTTGACTCCAAATGATTAACAGAAGAAGCTGACGTGTACTGCAGAAGCAAGAAGAAGTTGTTAACAGAATAGCAAATAAGTATAGTCTTACTTTGTTGCTTTCAGTTATCGAATTTGTAATTCAGATCCTTGGGTTGTTAGAGATTGTTATCTCTGCAAATTGGCGATTCTCGAGAGCTTGTTCTTGAGTTTCGAATTGGATCGATCACTATCTGAGAGTCTCAGAAGTGTATCGATTGTGTAGCTCGTGTTTGTGTTGAATAAACGGGTTGTGTTCTTATCAAATTGGTGCGGCGATCAAGCGAACATATCGACAGAAGCTATGGCGTTGGCGGAACAGTTACAGGGAACGATGGAAGAAGTGACATCGGAGATGGAAATAATACGCGGAGGTTGGAAAACATTGACCGTCGCTAACTCGGAGATGACGAGTCGAGTCGCGAATATCGAAGATCGTCTATCATCGGT
>PKML01042652.1:436372-488938 GCA_002933935.1 Eutrema yunnanense | reverse complement strand
TCGTCAACCTAGAATTAGCTATGAACACAACCTAAGCGAAGAACTATAATTCAGATAGTGAATCCTAACAGATAATCAACCTAGCATTCAGAGAAATCCTTTATGAGAAAACCCTAAACCTAAGTGGATCTACTCAGACATGGCAATTGAATCAAAAGACATGTTTGAATAAATCATCAATAAAATAATAACAAAGGGTTCTTGAGATCTGATCTCTGACGAAGGGAAATCAGACTTGTCTCAAAACCAAAGTCAAATAAACACAGAAATAAAGCATAAAAGGCATAGAAGGCATAGCCTAAACAGGTGGCTGAAAACTCCTATTTATAACCTAAAACACGATCTGGGGTCTTCTTGTAATTATCAGAGATTTCTGGGCACTTTTGCAATTCTTCAAGTCTTGGAAAACTCGCGGGTCGTGTCTTGCTGCGATGGGTATCGATCGATACCAGGTAGTATCGATCGATACTGGCCGTGAAAACAGGTACTCAGCAACACGATCTTTAGCTCTGCTCCAAACTGCTTGATATATCATGGTTTTTACCCTGTTTAAGCCATGAGTGCTATGACCTGTAAAAGACTCTAAAACACTACAAAACACTAGAAAGACTATAAAAATGACTTATATCATGGCCTAAATAGGGTAAAAACCATGATATATCAGGGAGAGAAAGTGATACAAAAAGTGTGAAATTGGATGGTTCCTTGTCATGATATTGTATGGTAAAGAATCTAGATTGTTCTTGAACATTAGCTGCAGCGATGAAACCGGCGATGAGGGCTTTATTTGAACAATGATGCGAGATAATGTGTGGAGTCTGGAAAAGCTGTGAATGTCTACGGAGAAGTACATGGTGGTTAGATCAAAAGCTGGTTATGTGACATTTGGGTGCTTGGAAAAAGGATCTCTGTGATAGTTCATGAACAGGCGAGTCTCCGTGTTTTCAAACCTCTTTCTCTGGTTTAGTCTTATATTTGCTTGAGGGCAAGCAAAGGCTAAATCTACGATTCCGCTATAGTGATGACCTCCACAAACAAAATACATCGACGATTCTCTTTATCAATGGAAGTTAGATAAACACACAGATCCTCATCATCAGAAATAGTAAACTGTTTCTCACATCCCACCAGCAGTGGAATGTAACTCAATTACAATTTAACCTTACTTTCATCTAACGCAACTTTCTTGTATATCCTAGCTTCTATCATCGACAAAGTTATCTCCTCCACTGATGTCTTCAACATTAAACTATACATGTGACCTCAGCATTTAAAATATATATTGGCGTTGTTGCTCATTGTATACTGCCAAAACAATACAAAAAACTCAATTAGTAATACTAGTTTCAGTTTTACCCAGTTCTCTTATATCAAAAACTCAAAATGGATTGTTTCGGGTTCTAATCTACATACGATTCAACCACATTAATCCATTTCATACCAATTTCAAGCCTTAATCGACCAAGAAACCATGATCACCCAATGCTCATATCAAATCTAATTCAATCCCTCAAACTCCTATTTGAAGAACAAACCTGATTTGAAGGAGCTCGATGCAACTACAGTGAGGCGAAGAAACGACGACGATGGAGAGCTCGGCGGTGGAGAAAACGGCGGCGAGAGGGCTCACTCCGGCGGTGATGGAGATCGAGCTCGATGGAGGAGGAGATGTGAGTCGAGCGCGAGTCCGACGAGTGAGCTCGTTTTTTTTTTGATTTTTTGTTTTTTTGTTTTTTGTTTTTCTGTTGGTTTTTTTTAAAATTAAGACCAAGGGAAAATTTGGAAGGACACATTTGTTTGATGAGGGATATGAAGATGAAAGGGGGATATAGGAGAATTCAAAATCTGTTTTAGGGAGTTTTGAGAACATGTCTCTAGTTTATCTGCATTCATTGATTCCCTAAGAAATACCCTGAATCTATATTTCTCCCATCGAATTTACAACTCTTTACTGTTTATTGTCTTTTGTTTCATCTTATTTGCTTAGCTTGATTCGATACTATACAATCTATTGTGTGATTTTTCTGAGTTCTTGTGTTCGACCCCTGATATACTGCAGCAACTGTTTTAGTACTTTTAGGGTATTAATTTGAGCATATCAAATTTGGCACCGTTGCTGGGGACTCAATTTCGCCATTAGATTTTAGCTGTCGAGTTTCGACTAAGTTCGTCGGTATCGATCGATACAATTAGTGTCGGTCGATACTCGTCGTTTTCTTGTGTTGATATCGATCGACACCACCCAGTGTCGGTCGATACTCATCACGATTTCTGTTTACTTACGTTCTTGACTTTTGTGTTTCAGGTGCATGCCTAATCGTGAAACCAGAGGGAACAAGAGCACTCCGCTAGTTAATCTATCGTTAGAGAAGCTAGCACGTTTAGAACGCACAAACAGAAAGGCAAAGCAAACATCAGGGATGAACAACACATAGGTATTAAGACCTGATGAAGCTGGAGTTCTGAGAGACCAAGAGGGTCAAGTGTGCAATGAGAGAGGGCATGGACTTGATGAAGCTGGAAACGTCATTGTCCCTCCTGCTGTTGTTGGTGAGATTGTCGCGCCAGCTGCGCACGCCAACGTTGGGAATGCTGCAACTGATCGTGGTAGAACAATTGGAGAGTACAACATGCCTGATCAGTTCTATGCTAATCGATCAGCGATTCGCCCTCCACCATATCATAGAAATGAATTTGAGCTGAAACCTGCATACTACACTCTTGTGGGTCAGCACTCTTTTCATGGTCTTTCTCATGAACATCTCATAGATCATATTGAGAAGTTCGAGGACTTGGTCACTAGCATCAAGAGCAATGGAGTGTCCTACGATTACCTCTTCTGCAAGCTTTTCCCCTACTCTCTAGGTGGATATGCGACTTACTGGCTGAAGCAGTTGCCTCCTGGATCATTGACTACCTGGGAGGAGACTAAGACTGCTTTCTTGAATAATTTCTATGATGATGCACGATCTGAGGATCTGAGGAACAAGATCTCCCAGTTTTCTCAAGGCCCGACTGAAGCGTTCAAGGCTGCTTGGACGAGATTTAAATCGTATCAGAGAGATTGTCCACATCACGGGTACTCTGATGTTCAGCTGCTGGGTATTTTCTTCAGAGGGATTGATTGGAGGTATCATATGGCTTTGGATGCTTCGAGCAATGGGAATTTCAATACCAGGTATCCATATGATGCGTATGTGCTTATTGAGAATTTTGCGTCTAGTAATAGCACCAAAAATGCAGACCTTGAGCGAAAGAGACAGAATGGGAACATTGATGGATCGCAGATTGCTGAAGTTCAGGCCAAGCTGGATTTTCTGATCGGGAAGTCGAAGAAGACTGTACACTTTGCTGATGGAGTCGATAATATCGGTGGAGATGAAGTGGAGGATGTTAACTACGTAGGTGGTTCTGGATTTCAGGGTCATCAATTTGGGTACAACAACAACCGAAAATTCAACTCCAGAGCAGCGATTTCATTCGCAATTATGGGAACTCTTGGTACCAGTCCATCTCTCCAAAGTCCACAGAGAGTAAAATGGAATCCATGATGGAACAAATTCTTCAGGGATAGCTGAAGTTGCAAGTGGATTTCAATGGAAAGTTTGACTCTCTGTACACTGATCTGAATGGGAAAATTGAAGCTATCAATGTTTTTCAGAGTAAGCTGGAAACTCAGGTTGCTCAGACTGCAGCAGCTGTGAAGGGGCAGGAAGGTTTTCTTCCAGGGAAAACTGAGAATCCAAGAGCACACGTCAATGCAATCACCTTAGGAATTGGTAAAGAAGCCACTGCAGTGGTAGAAAAGGGTTTGGATGCAGGAATTTTCGACGATGCTGAAGATGACGACTGGGATTCTGAAAATCACAGTGTATCGATCGATACCAGCTAGTGTCGATCGATACTAGCCAAGACACCTAGACGCGAGGATCCAAAATCCTGTGTATCGATCGATACTCCTTCTGTGTCGGTCGATGCTGAGACACAGGTCGAGAAGAGGCCCGAGATTGTCAAGGAGAGGGTGTATATACCCAAGATGCCTTATCCTATGCCTCCTAAGATGACAAGGAAGGAATGGGAGGACGCCATATGCAAATATATGCTGGATAAGTTGGTTGTGGAGCTTCCTTTTGTTGATGATATATCTGAGGATGAGATTTCGGACACCACCTCGGTGTCGACCGATACCCTCTTGTATCGATCGACACCCATCCAAGAATCTGTCAAGGACATCTCGAAAGAGGAAGCATCGATCGATACCCTCCCTACATCGATCGACACCCTCCCAGATACCGCAACGGATCCGCGTATGAGTGTTGACAGACTTCACAAGCCCAAGAAGCTGAATCCTATTCCTCAACACCTCCGAGCCCACATCACTCCAAAGCAGCTGCGTGGCTTTGAGAAGATGGTACGAAGGATACCCCACTCGTTCACTTTTGAAGAAGCTCTAGAGGGCTGGCCTCTGCTCAGTCACTTCAAAGATTGTAGTGAAACTCTGGAAGAAATTAAGGCACTCTTCATCAAGGTAATAAGCAAGTCACTACCGCTGAGGCAGTTGACCAAGAGGAAAGACCCAAGAATATTCTCCGTTCCATGCTCCATCTCTGGAGTTGAATTCAAAGAGTCTCTCATTGACTCAGGGGCTAGCGTCAATGTCATGTCAAGGGCAATTTCAGAGAGATTGGGAGCTGATATTCGACCTCCCAAGTCAACCATCACATTCGCGAACAGTTCCACCTCGCTTCCATATGGTACAATCCCTGATTTGACGGTTAAAGTAGGAGATTGTCTGGTTCCTACTGATTTTGAAGTTATGGAGATGCATGCAAGATCTAGTACGCAGTTGATTCTTGGAAGACCGTTCATGGCTACGGCTGGTGCAATTATGGATGCACCCAGTAAGAGAATCTCATTCTCGTACATTGACAAGGAGGTGTACTACAAAGCCATTCCTACTATAGGAACTCCCACACATACCTCTTGTATCACCATTGTTACAGGAGAGACGTTGGTAGTTGATCTTTTGGAAGAGCCTCCTGACGAGCCAACTGTCATAGACCTTCTAGATAGTCCTTCTGTCATCACCATGAAAGACGTCAAAACAGCTAAGGCAAAGAAGAAGGTGAAGAGCACAGGAGTAAAAGGGGCTCCCTCTATGACCTTAATCCCTCGGAAGTGTGATGGGGATTCGATTGAGTACAAGGTGAAGTGCAAAGGAACTTCGAAACCATTTTCTAAGGCTCGAGTTCTTCTTACTTCGGAGCTGAAAGAGAAAGGAAAGGAGTTTATGGAGAGCATGTTGAGCAGAACTATGAGTCTGCAAGTATCTAGCTGTGGAACTTGCATGGGAGTAAGCTCTCATTCTTCTCCTGACTAATCGTCCGTAAAGTCAATCTCGTGACGTAAAACAAGCGCTTGGTGGGAGGCAACCCACTGGTGAGTCTGTACATACGTTTTTATTTTTGTTTTTATTTTTAGTTTTGTGTCTTGTGTCTTAACGTGAAGCAGATTAAGAGGAGGAGTATCGATCGACACCAGTCCGTGTCAATCGATACCATAGTCGCGGAGATATCACATGAATTAGTCAACAAGTGTCGACCGATACTATGCGGTGTCGATCGATAGCGTGTGGGCAGCCTGGAACCTCGCAAACTCCGGTTGATCCTTCTCCCGATGATGAAGGCGACTCCGAGGCGACAGAGGATTAGTCTTCTTCTGTTTTCACGTTTGTTTTTCTTTTTCTTTTCTTCTGAACCTATGTCAGCTTTGTTTTTGCATTTGAACTCATGGATTTATGCTTGATTATCTTGTTGCTATTAACCTGTTTTTGAGTGCTAACTTCTAACACTTTGGATCATTTTCCAAGGGTTGAGCAACTCGATACCATTGATTTGAAATCAGTGTGTCGACATACGACTGGTGTCGATCGATACCAGTCTGTATCGATCGACACCCATCACCTTCACAGGTAAGATTTTTCGATTTTCACAATCCACTTGGTTCATTTGTTTTTTTTTCACCAACCTTAGGCTAGATAACACTGGGGACAGTGTTGTTCAAGTCTGGGGGAGGTAGTCGCTGACATTGTTTTTCTTAGAGTCAGTCGTTTTTGAGTCATTCGTTGTTTTATTGAGTCAAAACTTTGTCTGAGACTGTGATCTTTTTCTTGAATCCATTGATCTGACCTTGCTTCTAAGTGACCATTGTTACAGAATCAGTTCTAGATCGACTAATGAAAAATCCAAAGGCTGACCAGTTAACCAAAAGACACTCATGTTTCCAGCAAAGTTCTTTAAAGCCTGAGCCAAATTTTTGCACTTCATCAATGTGGTTTGTATCCATAGAGTTTGATTCATCATTCGTATTTGACATAGGAACCCATGTGTTTTAAAATAATGGTATTTCTCTCCTTGTTACAAGTTAATTAATAAGATGAATTAAAAGATGAAATGATTTTCTTCTAAGTAGAGGGTTAGGAAAATTTCCAACGATCTCATTATTCTACTTGGTGAGGAATGATCACACAAAGGATTGGAAGCGAGGCTAGGATTTTCCTATGATGCCATTATTCGCCTACGCCTTTGATACGTTGAGTGGGAAGAACCGGGGATTCGGTGGCTAACACCATCAATACTCTCGTCTCATACCTTGATGTGTATATGCAAAGCTAAAAAAATAAAAGAAAGAACATAATAAGAAATAAGTCTGGGGGAGAGAAATAATACCAGAAACTGTGAAAAAGGGTGGTTCCTTGTCATGATATTGTATGGGAAAGAATCTAGAAGGTTCTTGGTACTAATCACAGCGAAGAAACTGGCGAGGATGGCTTGATTGAACAATGCTGTGAAATAATGTGTGTAGTCTGGGAATCTGCGAATGTCTACGAAGAAGTACATGGTGGTTAGATCAAAAGTTGGTTAGGTGACATTTGGGTGCTTAGGAAAAGGGTTATTGCAACGTTTCATGAACAAGTGAGTCTCTATGTTTTCAAACCTCTTTCTCTGGTTTAGTCTTCTATTTTCTTGAGAGCAAGCAAAGGCTAAGTCTGGAGGAATTGATATATCATGGTTTTTACCCTCTTTAAGCCATGATATAAGTCCGTTTTATAGAGTCTTTCTACTATTTTGTAGTGGTTTAGAGTCTTTTACATGTTTTAGCACGTTTGGAGCATAATTGGAGATATTGGAGCTTTCTGGAGCATTTTGGAGCAAAGCAGACATTCGTGTAGTTGAGTACCCGATTTGAAGTCTCAGTGTCGATCGATACTCCATTGGTATTGGTCGATACCCACTGCAGCAGACACGAGTCACGACTTAAATGAAGAATTGAAGAATTGCAATTTGGTCCAGAAGACTTTAATTATTACAATACGCCCCAGAACGTGTTTTAGCATTATAATTTGTTTTTTCAGCCACTTTGATGGCTATGCTTTCATTACTCTTGATTCTATTTTGGTTTTGGAGAGACAATTCTGAACTCATGTTTTCTATTGTTTTCTTTGATGATCTATTCAATCATGTTGTTTTCATTCTCCATGTCTGAGTAGATCCACTTTAGGTTCAGGGTTCTCATAAGGGTTTTCTCTGAATTCTAGGTTGATTAGTTTATTAGGATTCACCATATGAATTAATTATTCGCTTTAGGTTGTGTTCAAAGCTTGTTCTAGATTAGCTACCTAGAACATAAATCTTAGGATAATTGATTAGGCACGACAGTGCGATTAATTACCTGATAGAACCTAAGGTGAGCAAATAACTATTCGTAAAGAGATTTGGTTTAGTTGTTTTGTGAACAAATCAAACCTGATCTAAAAGCTGATTTAGACTTTAAGATTCGCAAAGAGATTTGGAATTCTAGGATTTAGATTTAGATAGTTTTCACAACGATAGTTGGTTAATTATACTTTAGTGATTTGAGTTCAAGAACCGCGCTAAATCTGAATCATGTTAGTTAGTTTATGTACATTCATTGATTCCCTGAGAAATACCCTGAATCTATATTTTTCTCATCGAATTTACAACTCTTTATTGTTTATTGTTTATTGTCTTTTGTTTCATCTTATTTGCTTAGCTTGATTCGATACTATACAATCTATTGTGTGATTTCTCTGAGTTCTTGTGTTCGACCCCTGATATACTGCAGCAACTGCTTTAGTACTTTTAGGGTATTAATTTGAGCATATCAGCAAGAGTTCCGCAAGAGAGCACAAAGGAGGAGCACCACCGAAACGAGAAGCATCACCGACGATTCTCTTGATCTCGAAGAGGAGGTGCCAAATGAGTCATCACCCGAAACTGTCTACGGTAGTGAGCGCTACCATTTTGACCCTTATGATGGGGATATTCTTAACGCGGCTACAAGACACGCTCATCACCAAACGCGCCTCCTACAACGCATGTGCAAGTGGAAAAACAACAACATGAAGAAGATGGTTAAGACTATCAAGTCTTTGAAGAAGACAGTTAAAGCTATGGGTCGAACCATCAATGAACCCAAGGGAGGAGGTTGCGGAGCGAGTTCCTCACAGACCGGAGAAGGAGTGGATGTCATCATGGTTACACCCCTTGTCCACGGGATCTCTCAAAAGGAGCGGTAATGATTTGGATAATCCTTGGACGGAGGTTCAAGGCGATGAAACCGTAGCTTCGGAAATGTGGAACCGGCTCGAAGGTGTGAGACTCCTCTCAATATTCCTTCCAACAAGCAGCTCGCTTGTGGACACTCCCTAGACGACGATCGTTTGAATGGTATCCACAAAGGAATATGGAAATTCCTTTGATAAAACCGAAATCGAAACCCTTAGAATCCACTAAAGAAATCGAAAAAGAAAAGAGAATTTTTATTGCTTAATTGTTGAGAGATCAACAATGATCTCTATGAGTTTAAATAAACCAAGAAGGCAAAGAGTCTAACAATTCTCGAAAAAGAAAAAGGAATAACTCGAAAATGACAAAAGAAATAAAAGAGAGTTTGAATGAAATTTGACTAAGACTTTGACTTGACTTGCGAAATGCCCCTTGGTATTCTTGGTCGAAAATGTGATTGGCTATTGGGCTGGATTTGGGCTTTGGGAAGAAGTGCCAAGGCCTCGTTAAAAACCTTGTCACGTAAAACCCAATGGGTAAAAACCGTGACTAAGGAAAAGAGCACACTTGGGCTTGAATCAAAACCAATGCGGTTTGAAACACTTCTTCCTTAGAACCCAAATATGTTGAACGGTTTTGTACTTGGTGAATGAGTCCTCCTAAAGCTTCCTTGAGTCGCTTTGCCTTAGCTCTCGTCATTCCTCCTTCGGGAACGATCAAAGCATCGTCCGGATCGTCCTTAACCTCAGCTCCAAGCTCGGCAACAAGCTCCGTCTCCTTAGTGCCATCTAGGATCATATCATGCCCCTCCTCTTCAAAAGGATTTGTCCTCAAATTTGGACTATCTGCAACAAAAGGGATCAAGTCAGAAACATTGAAACTTGAACTAATAGCGTACTTACCTTGCAAATCGATGACGTAGGCATTGTTGTTGATCCGCTTTAGCACACGGAATGGACCATCGGTCCTTGGCATAAGCTTAGACTTTCTTTCATCCGGAAATATTTCCATGCGTAGATGAATCCAAACGAGATCTCCCGGTTCAAAGATTTGTTCACACCGCCCTTTATTAGCTTGCTTGCGGTATTGTTAATGCATTTGTTTCACGAGCTCAGCCTTCTTTTCCCCATCAAAACTCAAACGCTCATTGGAAGGTAACTCGGTTAGATCCAAAGGAGTAATAGGATTAAAGCCATAAACCAATTGAAACGGTGAAAACTTAGTAGCGGAGTGAACATAATGATTATAAGCAAATTCGACATGCGGCAAACAATCTTCCCATGATCTAATATTCTTTTTAATAACAGCACGCAAGAGAGTGAACAAAATTCTATTCACTACTTCTGTTTGCCCATCAGTTTGCAGGTGACAAGTAGTAGAAAACAAGAGTTTAGTACCTAACTTAGACCACAACGTTTTCCAAAAATAACTTAAGAACTTAGTGTAACGGTCGGAAACTATCGTCCTAGGCATGCCATGCAAACGGATTACTTCCCTAAAGAACAATTCCGCAACTAGTGATGCATCATCCGTTTTATGACAAGGAATAAAGTGAGCCATCTTAGAAAATCTATCAACTACAACAAAGATGGAATCTCGACCATTCCTAGTTCTAGGCAATCCAAGAACGAAATCCATAGACACATCAACCCACGGAACAGTAGGGATAGGTAAGGGAGAATACAAACCTTGCGACTGTACCTTAGACTTGGCTTGTTTGCAAGTGACACATCTTCCGCAAATCCTCTCCACGTCTTTCTTCATATACGGCCAATAGAAATGTGCTTGCAACGTACTTAGAGTTTTGGCGACTCCAAAGTGTCCCATAAGTCCTCCTCCATGTGATTCCCTAACAAAAAATTCTCGCAAAGAACAGTGAGGCACACAAAGGCGGGTTTCAAAGAAAAGAAATTCATCATTCCGAAAAAATTTTACGAAGGCTATTTTTTTGGTTGCGTGATAAGCTTCTTTAAAATCAGAATCAGTTGCATAAAAATTCTTGATTTGTTCAAAACCCAACAACTTAGTTTCAAGAGTAGAGATAAGAACATACCTCCTTGACAATGCATCGTCAACTACATTGTCCTTACCTTGTTTATACCGAATGACGTATGGAAAGGTCTCGATGAACTCAACCCACCGTGCGTGACGTTTGTTCAGCTTTTGTTGACCTTTGAGATGCTTGAGAGACTCATGATCAGTGTGGATCATGAACTCTTTAGGCCAGAGGTAGTGTTGCCATGTTTGCAAAGCTCGCACCAAAGCGTAGAGCTCCTTATCGTACGTCGGATAATTCAAGGTGGCTCCACCAAGTTTTTCGCTAAAGTAAGCGATTGGTCTCTTTTCCTGCATAAGAACAGCACTGATACCTATACCAGAGGCATCACATTCAATCTCAAAAGTGTTCGAAAAATTAGGTAAGGAAAGAAGTGGTGCGTTGGTAAGCTTGTCTTTCAAAGCTTGGAATGCGGTTTCTTGTGCTTCTTCCCACTTGAACCCAACATCTTTCTTGATAACTTCGGTTAGAGGCGCGGCCAAGGTAGTGAAGTCCTTCACAAAACGTCGGTAAAATCCTGCAAGTCCATGGAAACTCCTCACTTCTCCAACGGATTTCGGACTAGGCCAATTGCGGATGGCTTTCACCTTTTCTTCATCGACCTTGATTCCTTGGGCACTTACAACAAAACCTAGAAAAACCAAGTTATCTGTGCAAAATGTGCACTTCTTCAAGTTGGCAAATAGCTTTTCTTTCCTTAGAACATCCAAAACGGACCTAACATGCTCTACATGCTCATCTAGGTTTTTTCTATACACTAAGATATCATCAAAGTATACAACGACAAAGACCCCTATAAACGATCTCAAGATATGGTTCATCAACCTCATGAATGTACTAGGTGCATTAGTTAACCAGAAAGGCATCACTAACCATTCATACAACCCATGCTTAGTTTTAAAGGCTGTTTTCCACTCATCCCCCTCTTTCATCCTAATTTGATGATATCCACTTTTAAGATCAATTTTAGAAAAAATGCAAGATCCATAAAGTTCATCTAGCATGTCATCTAAACGAGGAATAGGATGGCGATACTTTACAGTGATGTTGTTTATGATGCGGCAGTCAACACACATGCGCCATGTTTTGTCCTTCTTCGGAACAAGTAAGACCGGCACCGCACAAGGACTCATGCTCTCTCGGATATGTCCTTTCTCCATAAGCTCTGTGACCTGCCTTTGTACCTCTTTAGTCTCCACGGGGTTAGTCCTATATGCTGGTCGGTTTGGAAGAGCGGCTACGGGCACAAAGTCGATTTGATGTTCAATTCCCCGGATAGGTGGTAAACCGTGGGGATTGTCTTCAGGAAAGACATCGTCAAAATCCTGCAAAACTGAAATCATCTTGCTCGGAAGCTCCGGCTCAAGGTCAGTGAAACTCATAAGAGCTTCTTTGAAAATAAGGACAATGAAAGATTTTTTTGTAAATAAAGCTTGCTTGATCTCACTAGATTTCGCAAAAAGCGTAGAATTCCTTACGGTTTTTGGCTTCGCGGCTTTCTTTGGTGTTGTGCTCAAACTCATACCTTCTTTAGCTTGGGAATTGCTGAGATTTGTGTCGCCCTTAGCATCAGACTCTTTCCTCTTATCACGGACTTTCTGGTCTTGATAAATTTTGAAAGGCGTCATAGGAACCAATACCACGTTTTTCCTTTTGTATGCGAAAGAGTGCTTAATCGTAACGCCGTCATGAGTAACCTTGCGGTCAAATTGCCAAGGTCGTCCCAATAGTATATGCCCAGCCTCCATAGGTAGCACGTCACAAAGAACTTCATCAACGTAGCTTCCTATCGACAAAGGAACCAAAACTTGTTTCGTTACCTTCAAGTGCCCCTCGTTGTTCAACAATTGAAGATAATATGCCTTTGGATGCTTTTTCACTTCTAAACCCAGCTTCTCCACAAGTGTAGTGATTGCCACATTCGTACAACTGCCCCCATCAATGATAAGACTACACACTTTCCCTTTGACGCGGTATCTAGTGTGAAACAGATTTTCCCGTTGCTCTTCTTCCTTAGGTCAGTCTTGTATAAGCAACGTTCTTCTTGCCACTAGTAAATCTCCATAGTTAGCTTCCTCCGCGGTCTCCTCAATCACTTGTGAGTCTTCATAATCTCCTTCCACTTCCGATTCTATCTCACCGTCCCCTCTAAGTTCCATCGTTCTTTTGTTCGGACAATCTTTGGCCATATGCCCTCGGCCTTGGCATTTGAAGTATCGAAAATCTGGTCTCTTGACTTGAGAAGTCTCGGCTTTCTCATTGGGATTCCTAACATAAGTTGGAGTGAAAGGCTTTGAATCCGTTCCCGGTCTCACATCCGTCCTTGGTCTAAAACTGGACCTATCGTCTTTGATCGGACTTGGTCGTATGCTAGAACCGTAGGAAGGTTTTGCAGCATTCCTCCTCTTGAGTTGTCTTTCTATGATGTTTGCCTTTTGTAACATCTCCTCTAGATCCCCATAGTACTGAAGTTCAAGATAGTCTTGAATCTCACGGTTAAGACCACCTAAGAACCGTGACATAGTAAATTCAATATCTTCCTCTAGACGAGCTCGGGTCATAAGCATTTCCAACTCTTGGTAATATTCCTCGACACTCCGGCTCCTTGCACAAGTCTCCTTAATCTGTTGTGTAGGTCACGTTGGTGATGGCTAGGGACAAATCTCTTGCGCATGACAACTTTCAATTGTCTCCAAGTCACTATCGATTCTTCGTCATTACGTCTTCGCGAAGTCACCAATTGTTCCCACCAACTAAGTGTGTAATCATAGAATTACGTCACCGCAGCACGCACTCTTTGAGCCTCCGTAGACTCATTGCAATCAAACACCAACTCCACCTTAATTTCTCACGCAAAATCTGCATCCGGATCGTTCTTTCCATGGAAAGGAGGGATCTTTGCCATAACACCTCTCGTGTTTTCTCGTCTCGGCCTCCTTTGATAATTACCGAATGAATGACCCCCGGATTCATGATGTCTCCGTGCGTCTCTAACTCGTCGCGGTCTACCTTGATCTACATTATGGGAAAAATCACCATAATAATCGTCGTTGTTCAACGGTCGGTTTACGGGGTCGTGGATAGGAAGGTTCGCCGGAAAGTTGCCTTTCGGGCGATTCACGGTGTTGGCTTGTTCTGGAACGGTCGCGGCCACTCTTAGCATTTCTCTTTGCATAAGATCCATTCTCGTAGTCATCTCACCAAGCATACGAGTGATTTCATTTGTGACGGCTTCATGGACCGGTTTGCCATCGGGTAAAAGCTTCGCGCCTAAATCATTGATTAGCCGAGTTAACTCTTCTACTACGGCTTGATTATTGGGTGAGCTTGATTCGGAAGTTTCCTCCGACATATTGGTACCTGAAATTAACACACAAATAAATTAGTAAATGAGAAAAAAACAAATTTTCAAACGGTGAATTTCCACAAAGAGAGCGTAAAGAAAAAAAAATTTCTCTCGGATCGGAAATGATGATTTCTCGGCTTTGGATTCCTCGGTATGATTTTTTTCCGGATAAATCCCTCGGATTTGGTTTCCCCCCGAAAAAATCCCTCGGACGTGATTCTCTCCCGGAAAAGTCCCTCGGACTTGATTTTCCCCCTCGGAAAATCCCTCGGCTTCTTAGATCCCTCAGATTTGAATTCCCAAAAATTGCTGAGCTTGAATTCCTCGAAAAAAAAATCAAAATCCCACACACAAACAAGTGTTTAGATAGATCTTAGGGATAGAATGAATCAAAAAAAACAAATTTTATGATGGAGCTAAAACAACCTAACAATGATCTAAATGAGACAATTAAATCGAAACAGAACTGAATTCAACACAATAATATGATGATCTAAATCGATGAACACAAAAAGAAGATGAACGGTCCAAAAAAAAAAAATTTTTACAACGAAATGAAATGAAACGAAATGATAAAAGGATAGATGAAACGATATTACCGGATCCTTGAGTTACTTTGATACCACTTAATACACCCCTTGTCCACGGAATCTTTCAAAAGGAGCGGTAATGATTTGGATAATCCTTGAACGGAGGTTCAAAGCGATAAAACCGTAACTTCGGAAATGTGGAACCGGCTCGAAGGCGTGAGACTCCTCTCAATATTCCTTCCAACACGCAGCTCGCTTGTGGACACTCCCTAGACGACGATCGTTTGAATGGTATCCACAAAGGAATATGGAAATTCCTTTGATAAAACCGAAATCGAAACCCTTAGAATCCACTAAAGAAATCGAAAAAGAAAAGAGAATTTTTATTGCTTAATTGTTGAGAGATCAACAATGATCTCTATGAGTTTAAATAAACCAAGAAGGCAAAGAGTCTAACAATTCTCGAAAAAGAAAAAGGAATAACTCGAAAATGACAAAAGAAATAAAAGAGAGTTTGAATGAAATTTGACTAAGACTTTGACTTGACTTGCGAAATGCCCCTTGGTATTCTTGGTCGAAAATGTGATTGGCTATTGGGCTGGATTTGGGCTTTGGGAAGAAGTGCCAAGGCCTCGTTAAAAACTTTGTCACGTAAAACCCAATGGGTAAAAACTGTGACTAAGAAAAAGAGCACACTTGGGCTTGAATCAAAACCAATGCGGTTTGAAACACTTCTTCCTTAGAACCCAAATATGTTGAACGGTCTTGTACTTGGTGAATGAATCCTCCTAAAGCTTCCTTGAGTCGCTTTGCCTTAGCTCTCGTCATTGCTCCTTCGGGAAAGATCAAAGCATCGTCCGGATAATCCTTAACCTCAGCTCCAAACTCGGCAACAAGCTCCGTCTCCTTAGTGCCATCTAGGATCATATCACATGGGCACTAACCTCGCGCCACAATATGGAGATAGGGCATTGGTCGAGAGTACTAGCCGACCCACGGTCCGAGTGGAGAAAGCAACGAAGAGGAGAGCGATGCGCTCCCCGTCTCCCATCTCAAGCAATCCATCATACTTGATGGGGTCTTCATCCCCGTCTCAAAGTTTCTAGGTACGTTTCCAAAACTCTTGTATATATCTTTCTTTTTCTTTTGAGTCTTGCATTGTCTAGTTCTCTTTTGTTTTTGGTCATTTCCTTAAATTTATTTCTCACCGGGACGATGTGATTTAAGTTTCGGGGAAGGATCGGCATCTAATCTTGTTTATTTTGATCTTATTTTAAATTTTGCTTTTCGAGTCTCATGCATCTCATGCATTCATCTAAGGCATAGAAAAAACCAAAAAAATCAAAAAATTTGAAAACACAAAAAGAATTCATTTAGCTTGCATTTCATGATTAGGATCGAGTCTAGTAGCATATAGGCCGCATTGCACGTGCATAGGGAGCAATAATGCTTTTTCCTCATTAAGGTAGCACCTAAAGAAATTGATTCGTTCGTAGTTGTTTGGTGCATTTAGGCAAGTTTGAAAGTAAAGACGAACCATTTTTTGATCTCATGCTTCATCATACTTGCCTTGGTTGAAACAAGCTTGAATTGCATCCAACTTCATCTAAGTGATAACCTTAAATTTGACTCGCAAATATCGTGTTAATGCATTCTTGAATGGATTCGTGGTTCACTATATACATATTTGGATAATCTTTCCCCTTTTTCACCACTCTTGTTTATCCAAGTAGTCATATCATCCCATCATTGGAATGATTTCCCCTACCTTGACATTAACCTTCTTTCTAGCCATTGTTATTCGTGTGTGATTTGTGAGGCCTTCCATTGAGAAAACTTGGCAAAACGTGTTAGGTTTAGAGCGACAAGGGGGAATTCTCATGTAGACTTATCTCCATCATCACGGAGTTAATCTAGGACTAGGCTAGCTAGGTTGGTGACTCTTGGTTCAACGCGGGAACAGTTTAGGAATTAGGTGAATGGGTTTTGTTTGAGATGATTTGGTGGAATGGAAGACGAATAGGGAGGAGGAATGATGAGATTGTAATTTGTAGATTGGTTGCTGCGAATTCATTAGAATAGCTCTAAGAATAAGTTAGCCTCGAAAAGTTTAAAAGAAAATAAGAAGAAGGCCGAAAGGGCCAAAACATCAAAGAAGCAAAAGAGGCGTGAACAAAAAGAAGAAAAGAAGAGCTAAAAACAACAAAGAAGCATCAAACCATGAAAACTAGGAAGAAGAAGTCAATCCCCATATGAGAAGAAGATGAAGTGAAGGAACGAGAAGCGCAATTGGATTATGAAGGCAAAATGCCTTGAGAGAAAAGGGTAGCTTAGGATTGAGGCATTCTAGGCATTGGGTAGATGGGAATTCACCCTTGTATGCATAGATTGCTTTTTACCTTTAGCATTTTGCTAAGGTTTGCTCTTTCCATGAGAGATCCCTATACTTGATTACCCGTGCGTGATAATGAGATCATTTCATCTCATAACCGAGTCCCTAGCCAAACGTATTCACTTGACCATGCATAAACACGATTCACGGTTACGCCATAAATCAATGTTAAGGAGTTGAAGAATAAGTTTGATTGTTTAGATTGAGGTTTGGATTTTGATGCATGATGAGATAGGAATGGCAAACTCCTTTGGAGTATACGCGCTTGGTGCACTCTAGAACTACAAATATGGGCGATGACTGTAATTTCTTTTCATGTTGCTTGAGGATTTGAGCTCCCGCTCTGATATATACTTTCCCTCTTCTTATCTTTGTTTGCTTGAGGGCAAGCAAAAGACTAAGTTTGGGGGAGTTGATATCATCATATTTTGCATCATTCTAGCATCCATTTCACTTAGATTATGGGTCATTTGCGTATAGTTCATGATATCTCTTTAGTATTTTAATCATCTTAGGAGTTTAGTGTGTCCACATTAGGTCCTAGAGAGTCCTTACATGTTTTGGATCATGTTTTAGGTGCTTCGGAGGAGATTCGAGACCCGCAGAGTGGAGACGGTTGGAAAGAAGTCATGGAAGGCTATACCGATGTCACACGTCGGTATAGCTCATCAGTATTGAAGGCGGAAGGGTCATACCGATTCCACATATCGGTATGACTGATCAGTATGGAGTCCGGAGAAAAAAAGCCCCAGTACCGACGTGCAACACTGAGGAGTGACGTCGGTATCGCAGCTTCAAGGGATTGTACCGAGGTCACAACTCGGTGCAAAACCTCGGTACCACTTCTCCAAATTCAACGTAGCAGCAATACCGACGTCACAAGTCGGTACAATAAGTCGGTGCAGCTCCCGGGGGAAATCCGAGGGAAAATCCCTTAGTACCGACATGTGGTACCGAGTAGTGACATCGGTATTCACCAAAGGAGCACAAAACATTTCACCTCAGTACCGATGTCACGAATCGGTATCCCTCATCGGTACATAAACCCAGGTTCAATACCGATGTGTTTTACCGATGAGTGACATCGGTATTGACCATCAGAACACTTTTACCCATTCAAACGGGTCGACCCGGTTCGTCACAATTCACTATTTAAGCCCAAAAACCTAATTTTTATGGGCTAAATCTTTTCTTAAGTACAAACCCTCTCTAAGAGTGATTTGGAAGATATTTATCCTTTTGATTTATGCAATTTGAGTATTGTTTTCTTGATTCAATCTATCTATATCCTATTTTCTAATCATCCAATCATCTTGATCATGGGTTTTAACTCTTCTTTCATTGGATTTGTTGGAACCATGGTGATTAGTGAGTAGTCCTTAGAGTTTGAGGATGGGTTAGAGTTAGGAAGATTCCAAGATTGATTTATGATGCTTAGGGTTAGATTATCATATTTCTCTTCTTGATTAGTGGTTTTAATGTTAGATTAGGCTTGAGAAAGCCAATCTATACCAAGGGGCATTTCACACCCACAAGATGTTCGATGAAATGTCTTGATAAGCTAATCAAGAGATATGCATTCCTAGCCTATGAGAGTAGTTGTCTAGGGTGTATGTTTGATTGATCTTGATTGTTTGCACTTAATGCTTGCTAGTTAGTGATTCACAAATGAGAGTTTGGTCTTGAATTAGTAATTAGCATGGTGATTAATGTCTTGAGAGAGAATTAACCACACTTAATGATCATTGCCTAGGAATAGCTTGTTTGTTCATTGAGCATCATGAATTGGTCTTGGATCATCTAAACTCGATTACTCCATCCTTAGATTCGCTAATATCTCTTGCATTACACTTATTTAGTTTGCTATTTATCTTCCTTTATTTAAGTTTCTAGATTCATTAGCTAAACAACAACATTTCCATATTTGCTTAACTCAATTAGTGCCTTGCATTCTTGGTGTTTGGAACTTAACCCATTGGATTCGATACCTCTTATACTACTTGTATATTGAGTAATTGGTCTCAAAGACTTGCAAAAGTCTACTATCAAAAGCTAGTTAGACAAGTCAAGGTGTGTCTTGAGCTTGGTCTAAAATCGTGTTAGGTTGAACTTGTATGGTTACTTAACATATTTTCTAGTAATACATTCTTATAGAGAAATCTTGTCTTATATTCTGTTCTAGTTCATGTATTAGTATAAATCTTGCGTTTTCAATTGGTATCAGAGCGGTCACTTGTATATAATATAAACAAGTGTGATCATGTGAAGACCTATCAAGATCCGGTGAACTGTTCGAGGGGGGAGTTTGAAGATCAGCCCTACAACTCAATCGTCAAGGGGGAGATTGTTGTTGTTGTGCTGACAGAGTTGAAGTTGTACCAGTCGTTGTACCAGTGGAAGTAGCACACAGAGTGATACAAGGAAGCGTTGAGGAGAAACCGATGACGTGGAGCCAAAGCGTGGGCTGGATTGGACTTCTGGAAGCTTCCAGAGACGTGCCAAAAGGGGTACCTGAGTTGGACAAGCATCTTGGAGAGGATATTGAAGATTGGAAGATTTCCTTATGTTTAGGAGAAGAAAAAGGAAATATGACATATCCGTGAAGATTTGGCTTTATCCCCAAGGCGAGTATAGTCTAGGGTTAGTCGCGTGCCTATTGTGTATAAATAGGGGTGTTGAAGCATTGTGCGTGCTAAACACAATATGAGAGATAGTTCTTAGTAATAGGGTTTTGGTTATCTTGTAGGAGACCAAAGCTAAGGTGCTAAGAGGTTCGTCTATGAGATTCAAGGATCGAGTATAGATCCTTGAACATGTAAAACTAGTTAGACAAGTCAAGGTGTGTCTTGAGCTTGCTCTAAAATCGTGTTAGGTTGAACTTGTATGGTTACTTAACAGATTTTCTAGTAATACATTCTTATAGAGAAATCTTCTCTTATATTCTGTTCCACTTCCTCTATCAGTATAGCTCTTGCATTTTCAGATCTAGTTTAGGAGATGAAGAATCGGAACCGACACAAACAAGTTTTTAGATGAGTATAAAAAAAAAGTCGATTTTACTAAGCATATTTTCGATTTTGCGTTTATTCGGGTATAACAAAGGGGTTAATTGGCTAAGTTAGTTTTGGGTTTGTAGTTCGAGTTTCGGTTCGGTTTGGGTATTACCCGAAACCCGAAGTACCTATACACTAAGACCCATTCAGGTATTTCTCTAGTTTGGATAGGGTTCAGTTTTTTGGGCTGGGTTCGGGTACAGTTAAAAGGCCCATCCCTACATAGAACCCTAACTATTTCCCTCCAAATTATTTACTTCTTTATTAACCCCCCCNCCCCCCAAACTTATATTTTTCAACTCTAAACCACATAATCTATTTTATTCAGCTTAATTCCACATCTATAATCAAAATCATAAAATCGAGTTTAAGTAAACGAAAATACGTTTAATAAACAGTGATTGCCCATAATAATTAAAAACCAATCCGACTTGAAATAATCCGATCCGTTTTTGAAAGAAAAACTAAACAGACCGACCCGTTTTTGAGTTTGGCGAAAATTGAATTTGATTTTTACGACATTAAGAATAATCATGTTGTTTCTTTTGCAATTTATCATGGTAGCAGCGCCTTAGATCCAATTCCTATGGTTTTGTTTTCTTTTTATGTTCCGCGTTTAAAATAACACTACAAAAAAACAAGTTTTTTACTACTGCAAAAACAGTCGGAAATCAGTAGCAAAACACCATGTTACGACTGATTACCGACTGATTTCTGCAGTAGGTAAAGGTCTCGTCGCTAAAAAAATCAGTTGCAAAATTGCTATTGATTTACGACTTATATTTGGCGGTCACTGTTCAGTCGCTAATCAGTAACAAAATTTTATGACTGATTAGTGACTGAATAGTGACTGAATTTTGCTACTACAGCCGTAGTCGGTAATCAGTCGTAAAATTTAGCTACTGAATTGCGACTGATTACCTACTACTTAAGCTACTGATTTGCTACTGGTTTGTGATTTTTTTAACGACTGATTTGCTACTGGTTTGTGATTTTTTTACGACTGATTTTAGCTATTCAGTAGCAAAATATAGCTACTGATTAGCGACTGATATATTGTTTAAATTAAAAAAAAATCAATTTATTAATATAAATGTAGACTAATTACATATAAAACATTCAAGTTTACAAAAGTAAAGTAAAACAAATGAAGAACACAAATCTATACACCAAAAAACCAAAATTACAGTTAAACAAAAGTAACATAAGTTTCAAGTTCTAAATCAAAATGGAAAGGCAACTCCAACTAATAAGGAGTTTTTCCCATTTGCAAAACATAACATCAAGTGAGAAACAAGTGAGCTAAACCAGTGGAGAGGATGGATCATCAGAAGAGAGAAACAAGTGAGCTAAACCAGTGGTGAGGAATCCCTTGTCGGTTTGTCTCAGTGTTCATTGGATGTGGTTGCTTCATCTCGCATGTTCTTGATACTCACTTGGTTTCTGAGCTCCATTATATGTAGCTCATTCTCCAAGTTCTCTCCTGTTACATTTCACCATATCACAATTTTAGAGTTCTCGATGAAACCAGAGTTTCTTTTTGCTAAAACGAAATGAAAAAGAAAGGGAGAATTTTAGCTAAGAGATACTCACTTGCTAGCTTGCAATGTTTCTCTGCGAAGCTCATCTTTAATCTAAAGGCATAGAAACAAAGAAAAAAACAGTTAACATCCAATATATAACAAAGAATCTGAAACTCTAATAACCAACATGTAACGACGATGCCATAATGAAGGTCTTTTTTTCGCATGCGAGTTTATTATCAACCATATCATTTTTCTTAAGGTCTGATTGTTGAAAATCTGTTAAATAGTGAGAGAAAATGAAAGATAATGACTCAGCACACCTCGATGGCATTAAATCTAAAGCTCTGTCCCATGCGCTTGACTAAGGCAGCGTCGTCATTGTTACCTGCATAATCATATGAAGCTTTTAGCATCAAGAGTACATAGTAATGAGAATTATTTTTACCGCTTTTACCTCTATTGTACAGAGAAATCATGGAGAATGTGTAGAAATTCACACGAAAATGACCTTCTTCTACTTCCTCGTCATCAACTGGAGCATCTTTGTCAAACTCAAATCGTTCCCATCCTGTACCTCTATTTGTATCTTTCTCAGCTGCAATTCAAGTGGGATCATTAATTTCAAGAGAGGAAATCAACATGAGCGTTTCCACAAGGTAAAAGATGCGAGGAATCTCATTTTAAGGACATAGTGGATCTTTCTTGTTCTTTAATTCTTTCTCAGGCACCATGAAGTTTCTCTTCATAATGAAGATCAAAAACACAATACAATAGATGTTTAGATGCTGCATGATAGCGACAAGTATATAAGTTACAAGTATATTTCTCCCAGGTAGATAAACTTTGAGGTCAAGAAAATAGCAGAACGACACAGACAAAAGAAACAAGCAACAAGGAACAAGAAACAAGGTTTATGTGATAATAAGGAACAAGCAGCAAGGAAATTCAGAAGCTCGTTATCAAGGAAATTCAACTAATCTATGAAATCATATCCATATCAGATTTATCCGAAACTTCCTTCTCGATTTCCTAAGTAAATTTGTTTCTCTATGGGCTAAGTAGAAAAACCTGAAAAGGGAGGAAGAAACGGACTTGGCGTTGGCGATATCGAAGAGGCGAAGTGAATCATCCTCGCTGGTCCGGCAGGATTGTCGAAGACGGGTCTCCAGGAGAAGATAATGTCGTCGGAGATAGAGTCGTCGGTGAATCCGGCAAGACGAAAGTGGACGAGGAGAGAGAGAGCAGACAATACAAGACCGAGAAGACTAATCCATTTCATACTCAACTTCAAGAACTTTACCTTCCCCCTTCATCTCACTCACTCACTCACTCACTCACTCACTCGATTAACCTAAGTTCAGATCTGTTGTCGATTCGAAAGAGAAGTGAGACGAGGAAGAGAAAGAGAACTGAGAGAAAGGAAAGAATAAGAAAGATCCAACGGTGTGAGATATGGGAGAAAGAAAAGCTTAAGGAATATCCAACGTGTTATATTGTGCCAGATAATTGATCCAAGTGATATAATCTCATAGGTTCTTTTCTAGTGTATGTTAATTTTTTATAACCTAAATAAAACAATTTTTAATATGTTTTATTTACATTTAATTTTGAAAAATATTTTATATCAATGAGGTATGATAAATTATATACTTTCATCATGATATATACTTTTGGAATTTACAAAAAAATTTAGAGCAAAAACTATATAACAAATGTTGTGTGACACTAAGTTATAGATGAAATATTTATTAACTTATCATTAGTTTGTAGGTTTGTATATATGTTTGTAATAATTTTTGCACCAAATCTTGCAATCATTTTAAGTGATATCAAATCATTGGTAATCATTTTAATTATTAATCGACAACATAACCTAAACCATAAACCAACATAACCTAAATCCTAAATCAAATATTCAAGACTTAATTCTTCTTTTATGTATAGTTTTTTAATTTTTTATATACACATTAAGAGATAAATTTATTGTATATTCCATTGTTAATTGGCTAATTACAAAAAATTATATTTCACATAACCTGAACAAACAAACCTCAAAATCCTATACCCTAAACCTTAAACATAAACTCCAAACCCTAATTGGGAAATTACAATTACATTATTTCAAACTCTTAACCCTATTGACTAAGCAAACCATAAACCATATACAAGTAATCATACCCTAAACCCGAAATTTTAAACCCTAAACCCTTAACCCTAAATCCTAAACCCCAAACCATATACCCTAACCTAAACTCTATAGTACTATGTCCTAAACCCTAAACCTAAACCCTAAACCTAAACCCTATACCATACACCTAAACTTTATACTCATATGCCCTAAACCCTAAACCTAAACCTCAAACCCCATACCCTAAACGTTAAACATAAACTTATAATTAATTACTATAATATACCCCAAAACTAAGATCCAAGACTTATAAAAAGTCATGTTTTATAAAATTTTCAAACCTTAATTCTTAAACCTAAACCTCAAACCCCATACCCTAAACTTTAAACCTAATTCTCAAACCCTAAATTATAAACTAAGATCCAACACTTATAAAAAAGTCAAGTTTTATAAATCTTTTTCAAACCTTAATTCTTAAACCTAAACCTCAAACCTCATACCCTAAACTTTAAATATATAATTTACATAAAAACCAATCTTAAACTATTTACTTATAATTATTTTTAAGCCTAAATCTAACAAAATGACAAGTCAATTGGGTTTGAGAATTAAAATTTAGATTAATCTTATTTTGATAAAACATTATCAATTGGGTTTAAATGAACATTAGCAAAAAAATTAAAAAATTATATTAATTTAAACCAAATAATTTATGATTAAAAATTGGAATTTTAAAACCAAACCGTTTGGGATTGAATTAAACCAAACTTATTGCCACTCAATATTACCCACGATTTACTCATTTTGGTTTTTGGCACCAAATTTTTGGTTTGGCGGAGGATTTGGTTTTCATACACACTTCGAAATTTTTTTTTTTAATATTTAATTTTTTTTAAAAATTTTAAAATATATATTAAATACATTCCATAACTTCCAAAACAATGTTTCCGACAATGGGTTTTCAACACTTGAACCTCTTCCAGAATTGCGAAAATCTCCATAGCTTCATCATCTTTGCCTTGCTTGAACAAATACTTCATAAACGAAACTTTAAAGATTGCAATTGTCTTGTGATATTCTCTCCATGGAAGTTTGCTACTCGGTCCTTTCAATTCCTCAAAGATTTGGCTAGCCTTTGTGAATGTCCCTATATCCAAGAATCCATGAATTAGAATGTCGTAGACCATGAAATCACAACAGCTCATGGATCTCACTAAATCACAAGCTTCATCGAATAGAACTTGAAATTCCAAAGAGAAATCCTCATCGAAATCGCAAACCCAGACCCAGGAAAGAAATCGCAAAGCTTCTAAAACCCAGAAATCGAACAAGGAAACAAGCAAAACATGTATAATTGAAAGATTAAGTTGACTCTTACCCCATCTCGACTATTATCTTCTCGATTCTTCTTCCTCAATCTCACTTTCTGTGTTTGAACCCTAAATCGATTTTGGTTTTTGTTTTTTTTGGTCGACGAGATTTTTTTTCCTTGTCTTTGAGACAAAACCAAATAAAGTCTGGTTCAATTTAATTCATTTTTAAAAAATTATATAATAAATATTAAATATTAAAAAAATAACTACGTTTCACCGGAATCCACTGTTCCGTTAACGGTGTTAAACATTCCGTTTAACATTTCGACGGAGCAAAACAAAACCCTACTTTGAGTGTTTAAAGTATAAGTTATGTTACCTTCAAGGTTTAGAGTGAGAGTGGTAAAGTCTCAGGATTTAAAGTGCTAGTAAGTTCAACTTTGAGGGTTTTAAATGCTATTTTAAGGGAAAATTCTAGAGTTTTGCGGTATGAATTAAAAATAATATTTTTGATAATATTTTGATATTTTATAAACAATGTACCAAGGAATTAAAAATAAAAAAGGAATCGATCTATACAGAGAATCTGAGATTTAAGAAGGGACAATTCTAGAGTTTTGCGGTATGAATCCGTCGTCGTCCCTATAAAAGAAAGAAGAAGAAGAATCAATTCAAAAAAGAAGAAGAAAAACCAATTCAAAAAAAAGTAGTGGAAGAAGAAAAACTATTTTATTTAAGAGGAGGGAAAGAAGATCCGATAATTATAACTACTTTTTGCTACTGATTTGCTACTGTTCTACGACCCACCAAATTCAGTAGCAAATCAGCTGCTAAAATTACTACTGAATAGCTACTGCATGTTTTCCGATTACAATTCAGTCACTAATCAGTCGTAAAACTGCTACTAAATAACGACTGAAATTTTTAGTCACTAAATACTTACTGATTTGCGACTGTTTGAAAATAGTCACAAATCAGTCGAAAATCAGTAGCGAAACAGTCGGTAAATTTACCGACTCCCTAATCAGTAGCAATAATTAGTAGCAAAAACCCTGTTTTGGTGTTGTGTAAAAATAAAAATGGTGTTCGTCTCTTTTCACGAGACTTGGTGGTGACTTGAAAAAGTCAAACAAAAATGAAGATTGATGATCGACGCTATAGATGTGAACATGAACTATTATCTTAAGTTCGTTCGGTGATGATTCTTAAGCCAATGATGGCCATCACGTGACATCTATAGAATTGATGGAGATTATTTTTTTGAGATGATTCTATGATCTCATAAGTTTTTTTTATAACTGTGAGTTTTACCAAAATTATGCTAATGATGGTATATACTCACATGGTTATGTTTTGGTGGAGATACGATGATGTGTATTTTCAATTTGATTTGACCCGATGGCCGGGTATACATGCCGTTGAAGAACCTTACGATCGGGTATAAACGTTGTTGATGACCCAACGACTGGGTGTTGTAGCCGATTTGACCCTACGACCGGGTATAAACGTCATTGATGACCCAACGACTGGGTGTTGTAGCCGATTTGACCCGACGGCCGGATATAACGCCGCAATCTGACCCAACGGCCGGGTATAACGCCGATATTTTGAAGACATGTCCAATCTCATACGTGTTACCACGCATGAGTTTGCGGGAGGGTATTGGGAGATCGATAAGATCGACCATATCGAGATTATGGAAATCATGAAAGATCTAGAAAATTGTTGATATACATCAATATATTAGTTTAGGAAATTTACTTTATCTCTAAATATATTATTTACATTTCTGTTATCTTAATTTATGAAACTTAGGTCTATCTCATCTCTATATAAGAGAATGTAACTTGTAAATTTATTTTTAGGTTCTTTTCGTTTCCGCAATCATTATTTTGCTTGAATTTTATTCTATTGATTTCATTAAAAAAAAATGTTTTGTTTATTCACGTTCTACTTGGTTTTTGAGCACACGATTGTGTTTGGATTATGAAAAAAAAAAGGAAAAAAAAATCCTATGATATTCTATCGATTTTCATGAGAGTCTAATATAATTCTTAACACCTTTGTGTTCTTACTCTCATCAATTTATCATGATATAAGAGTTTTTAATTTTAATCCTAGTGGGTTATTATCTATCGATTTCATCTTCTTTATGTCTTTGAACTTGTTTCCTTCGAGCAATCTTCGTTGGAATTTTCTTAACTTTCTCTTGCTTGATTTTGTTTGGAATTAAGTTCGAATGAAAAAAAAAAAAAAAGTGGACGAGTTTTTGGCAAAGAAGATGATCACAATAGCACGTGATTATGCTTTCTTAATATCAACTTATTATGTGGTTTTTACGGACAAGTATTTGTCCTATGATCGCTGAAGAACAAAGATGTACGGTGATGGCGTGTCGATGAACGCCTCCGACGAATGCTTATGTTTGGTGGTGATGATTATGTTTTTCTCGTCCTCGCGAGTTTGACATTTTTTATTTGACTTCTTGCACTCGCGAGTTGTGTTTCGATTTCGCAATCACGAACTACTACAGTGTTCATGATGGATTTTCCATCGAACCAATTTGACCCTACGACCGGATATAAACGTCGTTGATGACCCAACGGCTGGGTGTTGTAGCTGATTTGACCCTACGACCGGGTATAATCGTCGTTGATGACCCAACGTGATACGTGCTCAAGTGTTGAAGAAGCTGGACTAAGGTCTCTCTCTTCTGTCAACGGGATAAGGTGGAGGTTGCTGGTGGGGCGATGAGAACCACAAGAGAGGCGACGGTCTCTTGATACTTCAAGGGGTTTCCCTAAGGATCGGACTCACTCACGATCTAAAGAGAGAAAACGTTTTTGTGAAGAACAAAAACTCGAAAATAACCAAGGGAAATTCTTATTGTCTGCGTGACCGAGAAGGACAAAGCCTTAGGGTTTTTAAAGAGAGCTCACGCCCTCAAAGAAAAAGAAATAAACCGAAAAGGAAATAACAAGACGGGTCCTTAACAATTTAGGCCCGTTTACAAAATAATTAAAAGGCTAAGAGAAATAGAAGTGAGGCCTCGTGTAGCTGGTCTTCATGGGCTTACAGAGAGTCATTAATTGGGCCAATAATATTAGAAGCCGTTTTGCCTCGGTAAAAACCCATCTTCGCAAAACCCAGTGGGATAAAAACGAAGGTTGGGAAAAGAGCACCAAACGACTTACAAACCCAACTAATGACCTTCCTTGGGCCTAAGTCATCTCTGGTGAAGTGAAATCGACCATAGATAAGTGGGCCACGAGCCTGGGCTTGATGAGTGGCCACTTAGTGTTATCGGCCAGCAAAGGATCCAGCCGATATGTCTTCAGTGTTTGGATGTTCCGGTCCGAATGGTAAGGATTCTTGGGCTGATCTTTAGGGTTCTGGAAACTAGACTCAAAGAGCTTCAAATCCATATGTGGATCGCCTTCTGGATCGTTCGGGATCATGAGTGGATCCTGCTTCAAAGAATCGGCCCAATAACTGCTCGCAAATGGGCTTAGCGGACTAGTGTCCGTCTTGAAGAAACCTTCTTGTCTGAGCTGGTCCATGAACATGTTGAACATCTTTTCCATGTCACTGCTCCTTGTTCTAGTCACTGGTCCACTTGGTACTAGTGGTGCTTGTATGACTTGGGTCGTTGACTCGATGTCCTCATCACAACGGCTGGGTGTTGTAGCCGATTTGACGTAACGCTGCGATCTGACCCAACGGCCGGGTATAACGCCGATATTTTGAAGATTTGTCCAATTTCACACGTGTTACCACGTTTGAGCTTGCGGAAGGGTATTAGGAGATCAACCATATCGAGATTATGGAAAACATAAAGATCAAGAAGAATATGGATATTTACCAATATCTTAGATTTTGAAATTTAGCTTTATATTAAATATAATATTTCCATATTAGTTTAGGAAATTAAGTTGCTTTCATCTCTATATAAGTTTCTCCATCTGGTAACATTATTCTTATGAGAGTCTAATATAATTCTTAACACCTTTGTTTTCTTACTCTCATCAATTTATCAATAGCTTGTTTCGTCTCATTCACTTCTAAAACCAAAATCAAATTCCGTTATTTTGTCTTAAACATATTGGTGTCCATTCATAACTCTAACTTATTATATAACACGAGCTAGAAAAACACAAAGATATTTGCGCATGATGTCATTTATTTTAAGTTTTATTAGTTTTTGTCACTTTTTTAAAGTGCTAAAAAAAATTTTCATTTTTCGCGTGAAATGACTATTATACCACCCTGAGTCTACATCGTGTACCGTACACGAACTTGCTTGTACCATACACGAAAGTACACGCCGTACTGTACATGAGGTAAATTTGTCATGAACAATAGAAAAAGTGCTACATTTTAACAAGGTTTTCAAAAGTGCTAACATACTAATGAAACTTGAAATACGTGACATCTTGCACAAATGTCCCAAAAACACAAGATAAGTTAGCATTAAAAGGAACAAACCAAAAGAATATTGGAAGAAATGTTGTATGAAGTTGTGGCAACGTTCATGTTTTCTTAAGACAAGGCATCCCTTTGAAATGTTAGCATTAAACAAATACAAATAAACACAAGCGTTGGCTTCAGCAGCAAGGCCAACAACTCTTCAATCGGTGAGCCACTGGTTTGAAGGCTAAATCAAACAGGTTACTTAAAAACAAAGATTCTATACATAAATTCATGAAATTAGACAATCACACCCAAAATTCTAGGGAAGATAGCAAGAGAAATCACACGATTATTCTTAATGTCGTAAAAATCAAATTCAATTTTTGCCAAACTCCAATTTCACGTCTTCTATCTCATCGATATCGAGTTTGTGCTTCTCTGATTTTGATCGGACCGAATTGACAGAGAGGTAAAAGACAAAGTTGTAGTTAAACTAAAAATCAAGTTTTCCCCAATTATTTGTCGTGAAACATAGCTCAAGTCGGGTCTGTTTTTTATTAATTAAAAAAACGGGTCGGTTTTTTCAGGTCGGATAAGGTTTTTTTATTATAGGCAATCATTGTTTATTAAACGCATTTTCGTTTACTTAAACTCGATTTTATGATTTTGATTAGAGAAATGGAATTAAGCATAATAAAATAGATTAGATGGTTTAGAGTTGAAAAATATAAGTTTTGGGGGTTAATAAAGAGGTAAATCATTTGGGGGGGAAATAGTTAGGGTTATATGAGTAGGTGAGAGGTTTAGGCAGTCAACCCTTAATATATAGAGGATTAAAAAGTTGATTAATAATTAATTTTTGTTAATTTGGTTTGTTGCACAAAATTCAGGTTCGTCGTTTTGAGTAACTTGATATAATTGTTTTTTTTTTTGCATTTTTCGGTTATAGCAGAGTTTGATTTGACGAACTTATCGCCTTACGTTTAATTCGCGTTTAAGAAGAACTAGTGGCGTATATATACGGATATGACTGTGTTTATTATTTGCATTGACCCTTTCTATATAAACATACGAGTGTGTGATCTGCGTTACGTGCCAACGTGAAATAGAATTTAAAAACAAAAAATTTGTCTAATATTATTTTATTTTTATTAGTATAATAGTTAAATGATTAGTCTCTATTAGCTTAGGAAATGTGGATTTTTTTTTTTAATCTTAAATTTAAGTTTATTTATGTGTTTGTTTAGTGGATGATGCATATTTTACCTTTTTCTGGCTTTGGTTGTCTATTTATGCAATTAGTTATTTTGTTAAAATGAAAGTTTTTGTCAATTTTAAGATTTAGGAAGTGTTTATTTTTAGTTGGTCTTTGTTATTAGTACTGTATAGATTTGTTGTGTAACGCAACTCATACATGTTAGTAAATGGATGTATATTTACTTCTCTATTAGTACACACATGTGGGTTGTGGCGAGTGGCAGGCCGAGACGTTGGAATTATCTGAAACATTTGTGGTGAATGGTGAGTTTATCGTCGATTTAGGGTCAGATATTGTGAGTAGGGATGGAGATAGTTGCATAAGATTTTAGGATCGTTAATCTTGTCTTCCTCGATTATTTTTTTTTTCCCTAAATTTTAATATTATTTCCAATATTTTTTACGTTCGATTTGATTCATCTTTATTGGTTTTACATTTTTTCCAACTTTTTTTTTAATATCTATCTCCATGTATAACTATACAGAAAAATGGAAATTTAACACACATATAAATTTTTTGTTACGACCCAAGCCCAACTTCTCAATATTAGATTTAACAATCCATGAGATTGAATCAATTTTCTCTAAGTGTGGACATCGTTCATTCAGAAGTCGGAGACGTCTTAAAACCCCATTAAAAAAAAACATTAAGAATCTGTGATTTTGCCGCCATCATCAGGGGTAATATTCACGGCGGCTGCAGAAATTCCATCTATTGATCATCAAATTATCACATATAAACTAGAAGTTTTTCCTGATTCTCGGATCCAGCAACTACCGGCAGAAGAAGGCATAAGCGAGAGTTGAAGTCACCGCCAATCATTCTTAATTGTCATTGTGGTGTTTTTGTTTTCCTCCCAAGGATTAAATTACTGTTGTCACGTGATTATGTTGTCACGTGATCGTCCAATTGGTTGGAATTAATAAACTTTGGTATATTTCTATTTTCTTATTACATATTTGTTGATTTTTTGGATAATATCTTATTACAATGGTACAGTTAAGAGAATGGTTACACTACAATCCTTATTTATTTGGTGGAGCAATTGCTATGCCAAAGATGCTCAATGATGAAGTTGTTGAATATGAAGATGGAACCCTTGCAACATAAGCACATGTTAGCTTTCCTTTGCTTAAGAAATTAATTACAGAGATGTAAAGCTTTATCATAGTTGACCTTTCATGAAGTTAATACATAGTCTTTAACTTTGTTTTTTTCAATTATGGTGTAGATGGGTAAAGATGTTGTATCCTTCTTGTCCTGGGCAATTGAACCAAAAATGTTAACTTTGGAAACAAAGGTGTGTGCGTTTTTTATGTGTTTGTTCATTAGTATGAATGTGTGATAATTCATAGAAATAACTATGAAACAATTTATACTTGAAACCCATGTTTATATATAGATTTATATTTATTTCAAGTCCATAAATTATAACTATGAAATTTTTTAAACTTTTGTGTTTTTAATCAAAAAAATGGTTGATAAGGTGTCTTCATTAGAAGAAGAAAAACAAAAAAAACTAACTTTATATATATATATATATATATAAATTTCTCTACAACTAGTCTTTGCATTTAATGCTTTCTCTATTGAAGAATTGTATATATACGGATATGACTGTGTTTATTATTTGTCTTGACCCTTTCTATATAAACATATTTCTCTAAAAACTAGTCTTTGCGTTTAATGCTTTCTATTTCTCTATCATGTTTAAATCTGAAATATAACACCGGAGCAATATTATACAAAATCATGAAAATACAAGCTCCGATCTATTTATAGTTAAAGGTTTATAGATTTTAACACTTAAAATAGATTTTACTGTTATTCGTTTATGAATTGTAACTTTTTTAGAAATCTATTGTTATTGGTTTGATGACTTTTAGGGGGTGTATTCAATCTAATATTTAGGAAATTTTGAGTTTTAGTGAGTTTTTAGATGATTTGAGTGAATTAGAAAAGTTGTTATGGTTTTTTTTTTAAATAACTATGAAATCTCATCTAAAACCATGATATTTGGATTTTGTTTTTTACAGAGACTGTAAACCTTTATCAGAGTTGACCTTTCATGAAGTTAATACATAGTCTTTAACTTTGTTTTTTTCAATTATGGTGTAGATGGGTAAAGATGTTGTATCGTTCTTGTCCTGGGCAACTGAACCAAAAATGTTAACTTTGGAAACAAATGTGTGTGCGTTTTTATGTGGTTGTCCGTTATTATGAATGTGTGATAATTCATAGAAATAACTATGAAACAATTTATACTTGAAACCCATATTTATATATAGATTTATATTTATTTCAAGCCCATAAATTATAACTATGAGATTTTTTAAACTTTTGTGTTCTTTTTTCAAAAAAAATGGTTGATAAGGTGTCTTCATTAGAAGAAAAAAAAAAGAAGCTAACTTTATATATATAGATATAAATTTCTCTAACAACTAGTCTTTGCATTTAATGCTTTCTCTATTGAAGAATTGTATATACACGGATAGGACTGTGTTTATTATTTGTCTTGACCCTTTCTATATAAACATATTTCTCTAAAAACTAGTCTTTGCGTTTAATGCTTTCTCTATTGAAGAATTAGTGGCGTATACGGATACGACTGTGTTTATTATTTGCATTGACCCTTTCTATATAAACATATTTTTCTGACAACTAGTCTTTGCGTTTAATGCTTTCTATTTCTCTATCATGTTTAAATCTGAAATATAACACCGGAGCATGCAATATTATACAAAATCATGAAAATACAAGCTCCGATCTATTTATCGTTAATGGTTTATAGATTTTAACACTTAAAATAGATTTCACTGTTATTCGTTTATGAATTATAACTTTTTTTAGAAATCTATTGTTATTGGTTTAATGACTTTTAGGGGGTGTATTTAATCTAATATTTAGGAGGATTTGAAAAGATTTGAGTTTTAGTGAGTTTTTAGATGATTTGAGTGAATTAGAAAAGTTGTTATGTTTTATTTTAAATAACTATGAAATCTCACCTAAAACCATGATATTTGGATTTTTTTTTTTTTTTTTTAACTAAGAAACTCCACCAAAAAATCTCCAAATCACGAAAAATCCCCTAAAACCCACTACTTAAAATATTTCCAATAACAGTTGATTTGAAGATTCATTTAGAAATCACTAGTTCAATAACATGAGATTTTTAAAAACTTTTAAAAATTCATGTTTGAATAACATAGGATTTGTGGTTTTAATACAAATCACTCCAAATACTAGATTCAATACACCCCCTTAGATTCTATTAGAAGAATACTCGCGCATACGCACATGTTTAATTTCATATGGTATTTGTATTAACTTAAACAATAAAATGTATGAAGAATCGCATGATTAATATCCTACAGACAAATAAAAAAGGATTAGTGGATTACAAACAACCCATCAACAACAAAACCAAAATGGTGTTTTGCATCGCCATATATATCATCGTTATGCACCATGTCCTCTTTTCTACCATCATCATACACTAATATTAAATAGTTGATGCAAACTTTGTAGAAATTCCTTTTGTTCGTTTCTCTTTGTGACCCATTGTATTATATTTAGACATGCATTATATAAATAACTATTGAGTCATTGATACTATTGCTATAACCTTTGCTCTATCAATCACTACCTACTTGCATAACTCAAACACGAAACTCTTGTCATTTTTATCGAAGCAACATTTCTTTCTTGATTCGATGTAAAAGAAAAAAAGACTAAAATCAAAATACATATACATGGTGGTTTTCAAAAATGTAGCACATCTTTCTTTCTTTCTTTTTTAACATCTAAACATAGTAAATATATCTATACAACTTGGGACAAAATGATAAACATAGTAAAGCGTAGGAGATATCCTACAAAATTTAGCAAGTTAATATGAAAATGTGTTTTACTTTATTCTCACACACGTTATTTTGGTGACTCTAATTTTGCTTCTCTAGAAGTCAACTTCCAGATATAGATTGTTCAATGAGATAATTCATCAAAGTAACTTCGTTCATAATGAATATTATTAGACTAACTTCTAGGGAGAGAGGGCTTACTATACTAACCTTACAAAGTTGGTCAATGTCCATTTTATCAATATGTTGTATTGTATTACGATTATGCCATTATTAATTATTTATGATTTAATTTTTGTGAACAAAAAAATAATGAAATAAAAAAACTTTAAAAAAAACTGGTTTACAAAAAAAAAAACCCCCTCTCGACAAAGGCGATAGGAGGCAAGGGCGAGGTTTGGGGAGACGCCTTGATTCCGACGTGATTCTAGCCCGATTATGGCGAGGAGTGAGCCGTTTCCGGTAAGTCTCTTCATCATCTTGCTTAGTTTTAGGTTTCTCTTGCTTCCACGAAAAAGAAGTTACGGCGAAGGAGGTGGACTTTGGCGAGGAGGGATGCGTGTTGAGGGTTTCGGCGAGTCATTTGCCGCCGTGTCGCCAAAGAATGGGGGAGAATGGCCGGTTGGCGACGGCGGCGCTGAAAATCCTAATTTCATTTTTTTTTTCGACGGCGAACCTAACCCTAATTTATTTTGGTTGCAGATAACTTGTTTTGTCTGTGTTTCCAGTCTACCGAATGGAATTCCGGTGAGAACAAGGATTTTCCGGTGAGGAATGTTAAATTTTGTATTTTTTTGGTGGTAGCTTTTGTAATGCTTGATGGTAGATTTATTAGTAAGCCATATGTAGTTTGTGAGTTTTATAGGTTTGTTTGTATATGACGGTAGGTTTGTTTGTATATGACGGTATGTTTGTTTATATATGATGGTAGGTTTGTTTGTATATGACGGTAGGTTTGTTTGTATATTTATATATGACGGTAGGTTTGTTTATATATGACGGTAGATTTGTTTTTATATGACGGTAGTTTGTATATGCGGTAGATTTGTTTGCTAGACTTATTGTTAACGACTAGTAGTAATGGTAGACTTATTGTTAACGACTGATTTATTCCCTTTTTCTCTGACATGTAGGTGGCGTTATCTCCGGTGATATTACTGGTGTCTACAAATTTTGTTAACGAATCCAAAATACAAAGAAATAAATGAACATGCTTTTATATGAATATAATTAGAGAAAGGGAGATATTCGATTTTTTTTTTTTTTGGTGAGATTAGAAATGTTTGTTCTTGAACATGCTTGTATATGTACCAAAGACGGGGGATGACAAAGAACATTTTGCATGCCTTTTAGAATCTCAAAAATATAATTTTTATCTCTGAAATTGAAGTACTAAGGAAATAAAGGTTGATCTATATTCAATTTTAATGTCTTCCCATGCATTGTCTGAGTAAATATGGATTCATTGTGCGAGTAATAAATTCATCATAAAGATGATTTAAAATACTACATTTAGAAGCGAACACAACCTATTGCAAATGCACAACTACAGACGGCATGCCAACTTGTTCTATCGATCAAAAAAGAAAACAAAATTCAAACAAGTATACAGTGGATGAGAAAAAAATACTTATCTTTGACAAATAAAAGCATTTAAGTCCTAAGTACCAAGACAAGGGTTGTAAACAAACTTTCAATTAAATAAGGTGATAAAGCATCATTGTCTCAAAGAGGAAGATATCTCAAACCACTAACAAATAGTAATTGGAGCAGACAATTAAACCCAACTAAAATCAAAGATCAAATACTACCTATATTATGCTCAAGAACAAACACCCCAAATGCACTAAATCAAAGGTCCAAAAAATGTACACAAAATAGGTCTCACTTTGTGATTTAAGATGAAATGAAAAGTTAACTCCAGAAAAAAAATATCAACAAAATAAATCTACCATCATTACAATAAATTTACCATAAAAAAAAAATTTATCATACTTAGCAAATTTGGGTGCCTAGTTTTTTCATAGATATGAGATTTAGTTTAGGGCAAAAACGTTATTTCTCATTCTGGAAAAAGTCAAATGTCTACCACCAAACAATGTCGATAAATCTACCTTCATTAAAAGTCTACCACAACGCGAAATAATAAGTCTACCAACTGAAGGTTATCTGAGTAAATACCAAAAAACTTACTAAATCTACCGCCATTAACAATAAATCTAACAAATAATTTTAAATCTTCCGTCATTAATATTAAATCTACCACCATAACAAAACGAAGTCAACGAGATGTTAGACGTTTTTATATCTACCACCATAACAAACAAATCTACCAAATTTTTTAAAATTTACCGTCACTAATATTAAATCTATCACTGTTACAAAACGAAGTCACCAAGATTTTACATGGTTTTAAATCTACCAACCCAATTAAAATCTACAGTTGCCAATACAAATCTACCGTCAAAGAAATAAATCTATCGTCACGAAAAAATAATTCACACTGATTACTCTACCACCAAAAGAAATAAGTCTACCGTTTTGTAAGATTTATCTACCACCATTGTCAATAAATCTACCAAAAAAGTCGAACATTTACCGTTAGTCAACGGTTTGGTCGTAAAATCTACCAACTCATAAACAAATCTACCATCAAAGAAAATATATCTACCAAAGATAAATATATCTACCGCCTCGTAAAAATAAGTCTACCAAAATAAGTCTACCAAGATTTAACAAATCTACCATCTTTCAAACAAATCTACCATCCATCAAAGAACGGTAGACTTGTTAAATCAACTCTTACTTACGTGGCAAATGAATAATAATGGCAGTTTTGTAATTGTGTTTTTGTCAACAAAGGCTATATGGATACTTTCGGTAATAAGATAAAATTAGATTATTCTAGTATTAAAAATAAAAATAGATCAAACTAATAATAAACATATAAATAAATGTTAGTATATTAATCCACCCTATTATGGATTAAGTTCTCTAGGTTGTATAGTTATAAACAATCTGTTTAGAAAATAACCCGTTTAAATTCCGAGACACTTTCATACGGAACATCCCAAAACAATATGATGTCCCATATAGTTTCGTCTAACCCATCCTGCATCCAATAAAATGAGAGAAATAAATTATTTGGGTTTGAAGAATGAAGTTTTTTAAGAAGCTTGCGCTCTATATTCCAAGGTGAAGCTAATTTAAATCCATCAATGTCCACAAGAAAGATACCACACCTCTTGCATTTGTTATCTGACCTTTTCAGTGCTCGCCGAAAGATTAGTATTATGCATAAATCGCCAAGTTTCAGCCATATCTTGGATGCGGTAACCTACAAAACCATGAAAACTCGAAATTTTTTTGAAGACGGATAGATATTGAGTTTCACCAAGATATCAAAAACTTAGAGTATGAACTCGTAAATATAACATAAAGCGGACGATAGTGAAACAACAAACCGGACTCCAAACCTTGCATTGGTCGGGTAGAGAATAAAGAAAAGTTTGGTTTAAGTCACCATGATCGTGTCGTATATATCTATTTCAGTGGCTAATGTACATTAAAAATTATGTAAGAGCTTTAAGAATGGAGACCACTAACCAAAACCATAGAGATCACTTGTTGGCCGAACTCCTACATCTCTTCTCTGATTATGATCATAGATATCATAGATATCTCTTCTCAGAATCTCATCCTCCTCTGTCGCATGCAATAAGTCGAGTACATTGTCGCACCAACCATAGAAACAAATCAACCAATGCAGATAATTAATTTACCATTCGGGGCATCAACTCCACCAGCTGGCTCCTCGTGAAATGCGTACCACTGCATTTTGCCACCACCAACATCCGGAGATGCAAAGTATTGTTTGTGTCCCAAGAAAACACGGTAGCTTTTTGTTTCGAGAGAATGAAACAATCCCAATATCAGAAAAAAAAGATTCATAATCAGAGAAGAGATGTAGTTGACTGCAACATACCCAACAAACTCGATATCAGCCGGTACAAAATCTGAAATCGCCGTGTAGCCGGAATAAGTAGCTTCGCTTGGACTAAACAAATTATTTCTCACCTATAACCAAAAAAACAAAAACATACTTTTTACAAGTTTTACCCTCAAAAACAAAAGCTAATTATTTAGTTAAAACCTACTTTAGACCATATGCCATCTGCACCCACAAGCAGATCATTTTCATAGTGTTGACCATTCTCGAGCACCACAGTGAACTAAATGAACAAACCACCATTCTCGAGGACCACAGTGAACTAAACGAACAAACCCCAATACATCTACATTAGAATTTTTCATCAAATCAAATAATCTTTAAGTTAATTCATCAATCATCACTTTATCCCTAAAATCTTTAAAATCAACAAGTTTCAAAAGGAAGGATGCTGAGTTGTAAGTCCCTTGTGAGCTCTCCTTATCTCTTTATATATTAGACTAGGGTGTGATCCGCGCTATGTGCGGGCGTGATGAACATTTTTTTAAACTTTTTTATTGTTCCATATCATTGAAATTTAATTAGTATTGTAGTTAATGGAGTTGTCTTTGTTAGCGTAAGATATATGGATTGTTTATTTTTAGATAATTTTTTATTTCTTAAATTTATGTTCATTTATGAGTTTGTTTAGAAGATGATACATATTTTTATTTGTTTTTTTTTCTTCTATTGTCAATTTATGCAATTAGTTGGTGTTTTTAAAGGAAAGTTATTATCATTTTTAAGTTTATGGAAGTAAGTGTTTTTTTAGATGATCTATATTATTAGTTCTGTAATTCTTTAGTATAAATATGTTGTTTTAATGCAGCTCATACGACTTAGTACATGGATGTATATTTACTCTTTATATTAGTAAACCCCATACAATTACAAATTTATTCAATAAATAACGTTATATATTTACTCCTCATATTAGTATGAGTGAGTGTTACATACTATTGATTAATTTATAATTCTTTCTTCATACAAATAAAATAGAAAGCATTAGCAGTCTGTAACGGAAGAGTTTGTTATTTTTTATTTTTAAAAAAATAGAATCTGCTTTTGTTACGTGTGCTCGAAGAGCTTACCTCCGCATTAGCTACACTAAATCCCAATGAGCCTAACGGAGGGATGAAATTACCAAACTCCTCTTTGTTTGGAAGACCAATGATCTTGTCTTCTAATAAATCATTGGTGACTCCAACATCTGCGTTGCGTCCTTATTCGCTAGTTCCCTTGTTGGATGTGAACGTGGGACGATATTTGTTTCTCTTATTATTCTATTTATCACGTTTATCATATGGGGTTGTTGATAAACCGTATTTTTACTGGTTTCTAATGTTTGTTTTGTGTCTTTGATAAACCGTGTTTTTACAGGTTTCTAAACTTTGTTTTTGTGTCTTTTATCGAGTCAAAGTTTTTCTTTTAGAGTCTTTTAGTCCTTTATCGAGTCTTTTCAGGTTTTAGGTGATTTTGGGGAAAATGAGCCGTTTTGGGCGAAAATGAGCATAAGGAGATGCAGGATCATGCAGAGACGTCAGAAGTTTAGCATTCGTTGAAGGACTTCCCACCGATGGATCGAGCTCAAATTTGGATACAAGATATAGAAATGGATTAGATTTTATTTGGAAGTTGTTTGAGGCCATTCCAACGGTGCGATCGGAAGTTATATCCGATTTACTGAAGCCAGGTCAATCTGCCTCGAAGAAGAAGCGTGTGCAGATTGGAAGCAGTAACCAAAACGATCGATCGGTCCTCAAAATGATCGATCGATCCTTTCTCCACAGACCAGCAGAAGACTTTTTGATCGATCGATCCTTTATTGGATCGATCGATCCTTTCCCCGAAAAAGAAAAAGGAAATTTCGGTTTTTCTTATTCTATTTTTGAGCCATTTTTTAGGATACGCTTTATTTTATTCATCTGAGAACTTCTGTTTTTGTTTCTAGGGATATTTAAGAGAGACGAATCTCTACTTCATACCGGAGAAGATTTCTGAACCCTATTTTGATTTCCTATTTATTGGATTATGAATTTCTCCTTGAATCTCTGTGTTTTCTCTGCAATCATGTCTGAGTAATCACCTTGTTAGGTTTTTAGGGTTTCAAGAGATTCTCCATGAATCACTGAAACAGATCTGTTAGATTAGGGAATTACATAGATGTCTTCATCTATTGTTGGATTTAAGGCTTAGACTAGATTGATCACCTAGTATCTGATCTTAGGATTAACCTAAACATCAAAAGTGATTTAGGTTTCCTGATAGAACATAGATGAGCAAATCGTCCTTAGCCAACGAAAGTTGATGCTAAGGGGATTTGTGAACTAATCAAACCTGAACTTTAATGCTTGCCCATAATTCTAAGGTCAAACACGACAGTTTAGATTCTTAGGTTATTAGGCATAGTAGGTAGTACCACGACAGTGGGCTAGCTAGACATTCATGTTTGAGTTCGAGAACATGGCTTAATTATCTCCCTAATCGATAGTCTGTTTAGTGAATCTGGATTTCCTGCGAATTACCTAAAGGCCTAGCGTTTTCTCTTATTGAATTTATATCGTTTCATTCATCATTGTTAGTTTTAGAAGTTACAACCAACAAACAAACATCATTCGTCTTAGATTTACTTTCATCATGCATTCTCGTAGTGTTGCATTTGGTCTCTGTGGATTCGATCCCTACATTACTACTTCGTCAGATGTGCTCTTGCGGTAGTTACTTTTAGGGTTAAACTCTGAGTGTATCAAGTTTTGGCGCCGTTGCCGGGGACCAAAAACGTTGCCTACGAGTCTTGGACGAAAGTTCAGACTAAGTTTTATTTTTTGTAGTTACTTACTGGTTTTATATCTGCGAGTGTTTCCAGGTGTATGACCAGAAGCGAAGGTTCTAGAAATCTACTTCAGGTGAACAACGAGGAGCTCACAATGATAGAACGAGAAAACAACAGGAGAAGGAGAGAAATGGCCAACTTACCAGGGAACCGTGATCTCCTGAACCCACTCGTCGAAGATGATAATCAGATTGAGTATGACGCAGAAGGGAACCCCATAAACCCTCTTCTCAATGCTTATGATGATGTCATCGAACCTGGCGATGCGATGCTGATGCAGCCATAGGCAAACTGAGGAACTGCAGAGGCAAGCCGCTGCAACAGATCAGAGATTTTTGCAAGCTCAGAATGCTGGAAACCAGAGGAATGCTCGACAACCTCCTCCACGCCAAGCCATTGGTGTTGTCGATACTCCTCATGCGTTCTATCAAGACCGACCTTTGCTTGATCCCTTCAAGTATTGCAGAGAAACTCTTGAAGAGATTAAGGCATTATTCATCAAGGCAAGGAGCACACCAGCACCAATGAAGCAGTTGTCTAAGATTGTAGACCCTGGGAAGTTTTATGTTCCATGCACTATCTCTGGGTTTGAATTTAGAGAGGCTCTTGTTGATTCTGGATCTAGCGTGAATCTCATGTCAAAGGCTGTTGCAGAGAGGTTGGAAATTGCTGATATAAGACCTCCTAATGCGATTCTCGCATTTGCAAACTCTTCCACCACGACTCCATATGGTACCATCCCTGATTTGCTTGTTAAAGTAGGAGATTGTCTGGTTCCTACTGATTTTCAGGTTGTGGAGATGAGTGAAGGTTCGAATATGCCTTTGATCTTTGGAAGATCATTCATGGCCACAGTGGGTACAGTTCTGGACATGCCCAATAAGAGGATTTCCTTCTCTAACATAGACATAAAGGTTTTCTACAAAGCCATCCCCACCAGAGAAGTTCCAAAACACGTCTCTTGCATCACTGTTGTCGCAGGAGAGACGCTGGTGGTTGATCCTTGGACAGAGCCCTATGAGGAGAACGAAGTCAAGGAAGTCTTAGATGCTCCTCCTTTCATCAGCAAGATAGACATCAAAAAGGTTAAGGCTAAGGCAAATGGGAAGGTGAAAAGCAAAAGAGTCAAGGGCGATTCTCATATGACTTTGATCCCTCGGAGGTGTGATGGAGACTCAATTGAGTATGAGGTGAAGTGCAAAGGAACCTCGAAGCCATTCTCTAAGGTTAGAGCAATTCTCACTTCGGAGCTGAAGGAGAAAGGAAAAGATGTTGTAAAGGGGATGATGAGCAGAATTTTGAAGCTAGAGATGTTTGATTGCGGAACTTGTTTCAGGGCAAGTTCTCATGCTCATCATGACTGATACCTGAGCCAAAGTCAAGCTAGCGACTTTAAACAAGCGCTTGGTGGGAGGCAACCCACTGGTAAGTGTACATACTTCCCTTTTCGTTTTCCTTTTGCATTTAATTTTTGGTTTTGGTTCTATTGTTTCAGGTTACCCAAAAAAAAAAAAATCGATTGGACAGGGAGTAAAAGGACCAATCGGTCATAATTGCGATCGATTGATTAACCAGGTGAGTTTTTCAACAAAAAAAAAAATTCCAACTCATTTTTTTTTGCCTTTTCTCTGGTTTATTTTCACACCGAGACGGTGTGAAGTAAGTCTGAGGGAGGGTCTTTGTCGTTACTAACGTTGTTTTCTTTCTTTTGTTTTCTTTCTTGAGTCATATCAGTGTTTTTCTTGAGTCGTTTTATTGAGTCAAAATTTGTTGGAGATTAAGATCACTTTCTTGGAATTTCTGTTCTTATCTACGTTTAAGTGAACATTGTTGCATAATTTAGCTTCATATCGGACTAATGAAAAATCCAAGGGCTGACCAGTTCATCAGAGGCATCCATGTCTCTACAGAAATTCAATGGCCTGAGCTAGTTTATGAGCTCTTCCTTTTACCTCATCGTTGGTGATTGGTGTCTGCAGGGCTTGACTCCTCATTCGTATCTGACAAAGACAATCAGTGTGAAAATATGGTAATTCTCCCCCTCATTTGTTAGATAAGCGGAAAAGATGAAATGATTTTCTTTCGAGTAAAGGGATAGGAAAATTTTCATCGACCCCATTATTTTACTTCGAAAGAGATGATCACACTAAGGTTGGAAGCGAGGTTAGAAAAATTTCTCGTGATACCATTATTCGCCTACACCTTAGAATGAAAGGGTGGCACTAAAATGAACTGGGGATTCGGTGGCAAAAACCATCAGTACTCGCGTTCCATCAGCCATTAACCCTGCGAAAAGAGAATGAGAAAATAATAAGTCTGGGGGAGAGAAAAAGTACCAAAGTTGTGTAGTTGTCTGGTCATGATATCGAAAGGGAAAGAGTCTATAAGGTCATTGGCACTATGATCTTTCGGTGAGACCTAACAATGATGGTCTTTGAATTATTCTGTGAGATAATGTGGTGAATCTGGGAAAGCTGCAATGCCCGCGGAGAAGTACATGGTGGTTTGATTTGAAGATTGTTAAGCAATATGTGGATCGCTAAGATGATGGTCATTGCAGAGTTCTAAAGAAAATGTGAATCTCCGTGTTTTTCAAACCTCTTCCTTGTTTTTGGTTTTATGTTTGCTTGAGGGCAAGCAAAATACTAAGTCTGGGGGAGTTGATAAACCGTGTTTTTACGGGTTTCTAATCTTTGTTTTTGTATCTTTTATCGAGTCAAAGTTTTTCTTTTAGAGTCTTTTAGTCCTTTATCGAGTATTTTCAAGTTTTAGGTGACTTTGGGAGAAAATGAGCCGTTTTGGGCGAAAATGAGCATAAGGAGATGCAGGATCATGCAGAGACGTCAGAAGTTTAGCATTCGTTGAAGGACTTTCCACAGAGGGATCGAGCTCAAATTTGGATACAAGATTGAGAAATGGATTATATTTTATTTGGAAGTTGTTTGAGGCCATTCTAACGGTGCGATCGGAAGTTATATCCGATTTACTGAAGCCAGGTCAATCTGCCTCGAAGAAGAAGCGTGTGCAGATTGGAAGCAGTAACCAAAACGATCGATCGGTCCTCAAAATGATCGATCGATCCTTTATCCACAGACCAGCAGAAGACTTTTTGATCGATCGATCCTTTATTGGATCGATCGATCCTTTCCCCGAAGAAGAAAAAGGAAATTTCGGTTTTCCTATTTTGGACCGGTTTCGCCTGAGACTTGGTAAAAACGTGTTTTGGGGTTATTTATTCTATTTTTGAGCCATTGTTTAGGACACAATTTATTTTATTCATCAAAGAACTTCTGTTTTTGTTCTAGGGATATTTGAGGGAGACGAATCTCTACTTCATACCGGAGAAGATTTCTGAAGCATATTTTGATTTCCTTTTTATTGGATTATGAATTTCTCTTTGAATCTCTGTGTTTTATCTGCAATCATGTCTGAGTAATCACCTTGTTAGGTTTTTAGGGTTTCAAGAGATTCTCCATGAATCACTGAAACAGATATGTGAGATTAGGGAATTACATAGATGTCTTCATCTATTGTTGGATTTAAGGCTTAGACTAGATTGATCACCTAGTATCTGATCTTAGGATTAACCTAGTCATCAAAAGTGATTTAGGTTTCCTGATAGAACATAGATGAGCAAATCGTCCTTAGCCAACGAAAGTTGATACTAAGGTGATTTGTGAACTAATCAAACCTGAACTTTAATGCTTGCCCATAATTCTAAGGTCAAACGACAGTTTAGATTCTTAGGTTATTAGGCATAGTAGGTAGTACCACGACAGTGGGCTAGCTAGACATTCATGTTTGAGTTCGAGAACATGGCTTAATTATCTCCCTAATCGATAGTCTGTTTAGTGAATCTGGATTTCCTGCGAATTACCTAAAGGCTTAGCGTTTTCTCTTATTGAATTTATATCGTTTCATTCATCATTCTTAGTTTTAGAAGTTACAACCAACAAACAAACATCATTCGTCTTAGATTTACTTTCATCATGCATTCTCGTAGTGTTGCATTTGGTCTCTGTGGATTTGATCCCTACATTCTCTAAGGTTAGTGCAATTCTCACTTCGGAGCTGAAGGAGAAAGGAAAAGATGCTGTAAAGGGGATGATGAGCAGAATTCTGAAGCTAGAGATGTTTGATTGCGGAACTTGTTTCAGGGCAAGTTCTCATGCCCATCCTGACTGATACCTGAGCCAAAGTCAAGCTAGCGACTTTAAACTAGCGCTTGGTGGGAAGCAACCCACTAGTAAGTGTACATACTTCCCTTTACGTTTTTCCTTTTGCATTTAATTTTTGGTTTTAGTTCTGTTGTTTCAGGTTACCCAAAAAAAATGATTGGACAGGGAGCAAAAGGACCGATCGGTCATAATTGCGATCGATCGATTACCCAGGTGAGTTTTTCAACANAAAAAAAAAAATTCCAACTCATTTTTTTTTGCCTTTTCTTTGGTTTATTTTCACACCGAGACGGTGTGGGGTAAGTCTGGGGGAGGGTCTTTGTCGTTACTAACGTTGTTTTCTTTCTTGAATCATTTTGGTGTTTTTCTTGAGTCGTTTATTGAGTCAAAATTTGTTGGAGATTAAGATCACTTTCTTGGAATTTCTGTTCTTATCTACGTTTAAGTGAACATTGTTGCATAATTTAGCTTCATATCGGACTAATGAAAAATCCAAGGGCTGACCAGTTCATCAGAGGCATCCATGTCTCTACAGAAATTCAATGGTCTGAGCTAGTTTATGAGCTCTTCCTTTTACCTCATCGTTGGTGATTGGTGTCTTCAGGGCTTGACTCCTCATTCGTATATGACAAAGACAATCAGTGTGAAAATATGGTAATTCTCCCCCTCATTTGTTAGATAAGCGGAAAAGATGAAATGATTTTCTTTCGAGTAAAGGGATAGGCAAATTTCCATCGACCCCATTATTTTACTTCGAAAGAGATGATCACACTAAAGATGGAAGCGAGGTTAGGAAAATTTTCCGTGATACCATTATTCGCCTACACCTTAGAATGAAAGGGTGGCACTAAAATGAACCGGGGATTCGGTGGCAAAAACCATCAGTACTCGCGTTCCATCAGCCATTAACCCTGCGAAAAGAGAATGAGAAAATAATAAGTTTGGGGGAGAGAAAAAGTACCAAAGTTGTGTAGTTGTCTTGTCATGATATCGAATGGAAAAGAGTCTATAAGGCCTTTGGCACTATGATCTTTCGGTGAGACCCAACAATGATGGTCTTTGAATTATTCTGTGAGATAATGTGGTGAATCTGGGAAAGTTGCAATGCGCGCAGAGAAGTGCATGGTGGTTCGATTTGAAGTTGGTTAAGCAATATGTGTGAAACGACCGCACTTTTTTTTTTTTTAACATAAATAATTAAACAACATTAATTCAACCACAATACAAATACAAGAACAATCCAAGTTCTACAGCTTACACAAGCCAACAGTTCTAAAACAGTAAAAGCTAACAACAACAACCAAAAAAAAACCCCGGGTCCTAATCATCCCCTCTTCACTGCCTCGATTCCACGATCACACCTTATCTTTACCTGCATCGACAAAAGTGATGCATCAACATTTGGCTAACCAAACGCTGAGTGAGAGATCATCCCAACAACAGGCTAAACAACAAGCACAACAATCAACAATTATCAATACGAAGAATTAATTAACACCAATTAAAACTTCCAACACAATAGCAATTCATCACCATGAAAACTATACCAACGCCTAGCAATTCCATCCCAAGAAAAGCTAGACACACAGCCTGAAAGGTAAACACAGAACACGCTTTCCAGGCACAACAACCAGTATCGATCGATACCCCCTTGGTATCGATCGATACCCAACACACAAGCCCACAGGCAACCGGCTGGTATCGATCGATACACCCCTGGTATCGATCGATGCCAAGGCAAACACATGCCCACAGGCAAACGGCTGGTATCGATCGATACACCCCTGGTATCGATCAATGCCCACACAACTCGAGTCCACCGACAAGAGACTAGTATCGATCGACACCCACATGGTATCGATCGATACCCACCTGCAACTCACAACCTTCCGCGAGATCTAAACCCATAAATCGCCAAGACTAACCACGAAAATCATCAATCAAGCTTAAACAACGCATCACACAAGCTTAATTGCTAACCTTTGGTCCCAACTCACCTTAAATCGGACGGATCGAGCTCTAGAAGACCTCTCACGCTTCCCTTTAGCTCACCACGACCAAACTCTTCCGATCTCTTCTTCAAGCTTCTCCCAAGCTCGAATCTCTCTCGATCTCGCAAGATCCAAGCTTCACCAAGCTTCCACCTCTCTCACGCTCTCCTTCTCTCTCTCTCTCTCTCTCTCTCTCTCTCTCTCTCTCTCTCTCTCTCTCTCTCTCTCTCTCTCTCTCTCTCTCTCTCTCTCGCGAATAAGACTTTACTTTCCCAAAAGTAATGGTTTCCACGCGCAAGAAGAGAAGAGGAAGAAGACTTATAAGGAGAAATCCCAACGGGTATCGATCGATACAGCCCAGTATCGGTCGATACTATCCGGAACAAACCCGAAATTAATTATTTCTCCCAAATAATCAATTCTTCAGAACGCGGGCGTTACAATTCTCCCCCACTAACTTAGATTCGACCTCGAATCTTCGTTACCGTTCATCTCCCATGAACCGTTCATCTCCAATGAACCTCAATCGTCGCAACNCAAGGTATCAACCATACCACATCACCCAAGACACCGCAGCATCTCCGAGTTCTGGGTATCTGCCATACCACTCCACTCGGTAATATAACCTATAAGAGTCTCAATACCCCATACCACTCAATTCTAGGGAATATATCCTACGTCTAGGACATACTCCTTACGAATCCACGGTATCACGTATCACTCTAGGCTATAAACCTCCCGAGTCTGGGTACATCGCCACTCACACTCTCAAGACACACAGTCCTGCGAGCTATCGGCACCAGAGGAACCAGTCCTCTCAACGAGCAATAAGTCACATATCTCTAAGCATCTCGACTGAACTACCTCCCGTGATCCGTGTAAATCCTCGCAAGGCAACACCGGCATCACCCATATTCCATACCCGGAATATCTGCCGTGCATGACCAAAAACCAGGCCATCGCGCCTCCCTTGCGCACCTTCCAGTGTCGGCTTAATTTAGAAAGACTTGTCAAGACAACTATGACTATACTACTTTTAACACCCAACAACCCTCTGCAGTAGGTCATCAATACAAACGTAATAAAAAAAACAAGTACCATACGCCTGCAATCCGACCCACCACATAGAACCGCTAAGTGAAATAACCCGGTCTCGTCACTCGACTCATTTTTCCGAACAAGCTTAACTGAAACACGCAACGCTCACAACAGCAATAAGAACATCCATCTTATCACTCTCTTGCATTAACGTTTCTTACCCCATACGTAATGCAAAACCGTGACTCCTAAAGTCACCAATAATAAGAAATACTCATCTTATTATACATCATAATGTAACATCGTTCTACACAACGACAATACAAAATGAAACACACATAGCACACAGCTACAACCGAAACTGGAACCTCTCGATGGAACTCAAGCCGCAGCTTGCTTCTGGAACCACTTCTGGAACCTCGCTTCCATCCTAGCCTCTGGCTCCCAAGTTTCCTCCTGCACCCTGTCACAGTCCCATAGAACTCGCATCATCGGAATCCTCTTCCGACGAAGCTCCTTGACCCTCCGCTCGAGAACTCTCAAAGGTCTCGCCTCAACGGTCATATTGGGCTGGAGATCTGACGGAATCTCAGCCAATACCTCGTCACCCCTATGCAAACACTTCTTCAGCATCGACACATGGAAGACCTTATGAAATGCTTGCATAACCGCGGGTAACTCCAACCGATACGCTACCGGTCCAACACGCTCCACAATCCGGAACGGTCCCATATACCTCGGACTCAACTTAGTCGCAACAATGGACCTGTTCGGACCTCTCAGTAAAGCCATCTTGAGATACACACTATCTCCCACCTCAAACACAAGCTCTTTCCGCCTCTTATCGGCATAACTCTTTTGCCGATCTTGGGCCTCTTTCATGTTCAGCTTCAAAACCCGGATATTCTCCGTAGTTTCCTGAACAAAACTCGCACCCAAAGTGCTCCTCTCCCCCACTTGTGTTCAACACAACGGGGTACGACATGGCCTCCCATACAGAGCCTCATATGGAGCCATCCCAAAACTCGCCTGGTAACTATTGTTATACGCAAACTCAACCAAGCTCAAGTGATCCACCCAGTGACCACCCCAATCCAGCACACACATCCTCAACAAATCCTCCAAAGTCTGGATGGTCCGCTCGGACTGCCCATCTGTCTGAGGATGATACGCCGAGCTCAAGTGCACCTTCGTGCCCATCTCTGCCTGAAACGCATTCCAGAACTCCGATGTGAACTTAAGATCCCGGTCCGAAACAATACTCACCGGTACTCCATACAGTCTCACAATCTCCTGCACGTACTTCCTAGCCAAAACCGCAGGCCCATCGGTCTTCTTAATGGCCAGAAAACGCGTACACTTAGTCAATCGATCAACAATGACCCAAACAGCATCCTTGGTCCGAGAAACTGGTAACCCCACCACGAAATCCATCGTGACCATATCCCACTTCCACTCTGGAATGGGTAAACTCCACAACAAACCACTCGGGACCTGGTGCTCCGCCTTCACTAACTGGCACACGTTGCACGACGCAACCCAGTTAGCCACATCCTTCTTCATCCCGACCCAATGATAGTAGCGCTTGAGATCGCGATACATCTTAGTCGCTCCTGGATGAATCGAGAACATACTCGAATGAGCCTCACTCAGGATCTCTCGCCGCAAATCCTCATCCAAAGGTACGCATACCCTCCCACTAACAAGGATAGTGCCGTTCGCAGATACCTGATACTCAGAACCCTCTGCTCTCGAAGCCTTAACCAAACCCTCATCTTTTTCCTGAGCCAACCGAACTCTGCTCAAAAGATCCGCCTGGTTAGCCGCCTCTAAGCCCAAAGGTTCCTGAGATACAACACATAAGCGCAATGTGCTAATCTCGCTCACCAAAGACTCAACCTCGAGCTCCCGAGCCAAAGCCACCCGCTTCCGACTCAACGCATCCGCAACCAGATTAGCCTTACCAGGATGGTAAGCTATCTCCAGATCATAATCGGCCACTAGCTCCATCCAGCGCCTCTGCCTCAAATTCAACTCAGGCTGAGTGAAAATGTACTTCAAGCTCTTATGATCTGTGAACACCTGCACCTTTCCGCCATAAAGATAAGATCTCCAAATCTTTAAAGCGAAAACCACTGCAGCCATCTCCAGGTCATGGGTAGGGTAGTTGCCCTCATGCTTCCGCAGCTGCCGCGAAGCATAGGCAATAACCTTCCCCCGCTGCATCAACACACAACCAAGGCCCACTCCCGACGCATCGGTGTACACCACGTAAGGCTCGCCCGACTCAGGCAACGCCAATACTGGAGTACTAGTCAACATGGCCTTCAGTTCCGCGAAACTCTCATCACACTCTGAGGACCACACGAAAGGAACATCCTTCCCTGTCAGCTTCGTCATAGACTTAGCCAAACTCGCGAAACCCTTGACGAACCGCCGATAATACCCTGCCAACCCAAGAAAACTCCGAATCTCAGTAGCATTCCTCGGCCTCGGCCAAGTACTAATGGCCTGGATCTTCTCCGGATCTACCGACACTCCCTCCGCAGAGACAATGTGACCCAGAAAACCGATCTCCCGCTGCCAGAAGCTACACTTGCTCAACTTAGCAAATAACTTCTGTTCCCGCAGCTTCGAAAGAACCACACGCAGATGCACCTCATGCTCCTCCCGGCTCCTCGAATACACCAAGATATCATCGATAAAGATGATCACGAACTCATCTAGATACTCCTGGAAAACGCTGTTCATCAATCTCATAAATGCAGGCGGTGCATTTGTCAACCCAAATAGCATCACCACAAACTCGTAGTGGCCATAACGAGATCTGAAAGCCGTCTTCCGGATATCTATCTCATCGATGGGAATCTGATGATATCCCGACGCCAAGTCAATCTTGGAGAACCAAGTAGCCCCTCTCAACTGATCTAACAACTCATCAATCCGAGGAAGAGGATACATGTTCTTCACTGTGACTCGGTTAAGTCCCCGGTAATCAATACAAAACCGAAAACTCCCGTCCTTTTTCTTCACGAACAACACTGGTGCTCCCCACGGTGAAGAGCTCGGGCGAATAAACCCCTTGCTCAACAACTCCTCCAGCTGCTTCTTCAGCTCTGCCATCTCTGCGGGAGCCATCCTATAAGGAGCCCTGGATATCGGTGTTGTCCCCGGCTCCAACTCGATCGTGAAGGGATCCGACCTAGATGGTGGCAACCCCTGCAACGACTGGAACACATCCTGGAACTCACGAACCACACGAATATCCTGAACCCTAGCCTTTCCGACGGCCTCCGGCAAAGAAATAGTAGCCAAATACGCCTCGCAACCCCTCTCGATCAGACGCTCCGCGTGCACAACCGAGATCACAAGACTCCCGGAAGTCGGTCTCACACCCTGATACACCAACTTCCTTTTCCCCTGGTCGAACTCGACTCGCCCTCGGTGACAGTCCAGATGCGCTCTGAACTTCCCGAGCCAATCCATGCCCAAGATGACATCATACAGCTCCACGGAGCAGATAAACAAATCGGTAGCCATAGACTCTCCTGCTACCTGAACATCCACGTCTCGCACACGAACGTGAATCCTCAGGAGCTTCCCTCATGCAACCTCCACGAAACCCAAACTCACACCGGGCTCGCTCCGTAGATTAGCCTTCTCGGCCAACTCCGGGGAAACGAAGTAATGCGATGCTCCCGTGTCAAACAACACATGACATTCTACACCTCCAACACACAAGGTCCCTGCACATATACATGTGCCGAGAACCTTAACACCCCGACAAGCACGACATTCCCCAAACACAAAATTAAACTTAGATGAGTCTAAGAAAATACCTGTGATCGGCCTGGAACTCGGCTCTCCGGTCTCGGTGATGGAGTACACTCGAGGCGTTGATGCCACCTGCCTGAGAGGCTGCACCACCGTGATCTCACTCTGCCGCAACTGGGGACACTGAGGCCTGATGTGCCCCGCCTCCTTGCAGTGATAGCACACTCGAGAATCCACTCGCACTCCGCCCTTCTGAGGACAGCTCGCCACTCGGTGATCCATGCTCCCACAACCAAAGCAACCC
>PKML01042652.1:420147-431103 GCA_002933935.1 Eutrema yunnanense | reverse complement strand
AAATGGATTAGATTTTATTTGGAAGTTGTTTGAGGCCATTCCAACGGTGCGATCGGAAGTTATATCCGATTTACTGAAGCCAGGTCAATCTGCCTCGAAGAAGAAGCGTGTGCAGATTGGAAGCAGTAACCAAAACGATCGATCGGTCCTCAAAATGATCGATCGATCCTTTTTCCACAGACCAGCAGAAGACTTTTTGATCGATCGATCCTTTCCCCGAAGAAGAAAAAAGAAATTTCGGTTTTCCTTATTTTGGACCGGTTTCGCCTGAGACTTGGTAAAAACATGTTTTAGGGTTATTTATTCTATTTTTGAGCCATTTTTTAGGCTACGCTTTATTTTATTCATCAGAGAACTTCTGTTTTTGTTATATGGAGATTTGAGGAAGACGAATCTCTACTTCATACCGGAGAAGATTTCTTAACTATATTTTGATTTCCTTTTTATTGGATTATGAATTTCTCTTTGAATCTCTGTGTTTTCTCTGCAATCATGTCTGAGTAATCACCTTGTTAGGTTTTTAGGGTTTCAAGGGATTCTCCATGAATCACTGAAACGGATCTGTTAGATTTGGGAATTACATAGGGTTCTTCATCTATTGTTGAATTTATATCGTTTCATTACAACCAACAAACAAACATCATTCGTCTTAGATTTACTTTCATCATGCATTCTCGTAGTGTTGCATTTGGTCTATATGGATTCGATCCCTACATTACTACTTTGTCAGCTGTGGTCTTGCGGTAGTTACTTTTAGGGTTAAACTCTGAGTGTATCAAGTTTTGGTGCCGTTGCCGGGGACCAAAAACGTTGCCTACGAGTCTTGGACGAAAGTTCAGACTAAGTTTTATTTTTTGTATTTACTTACTGGTTTTATCTCTGCGTGTGTTTGCAGGTGTATGACCAGAAGCGAAGGTACTAGAAATCTACTTCAGGTGAACAACGAGGAGCTCGCAAGGATAGAACAAGAAAACAACAGGAGAAGGAGAGCAATGGCCAACTTACCAGGGAACCGTGATCTCCTGAACCCACTCGTCGAAGATGATAATCAGATTGAGTATGACGCAGAAGGGAACCCCATAAACCCTCTTCTCAATGCTTATGATGATGTCATCGAACCTAGCGATGGTGATGATGCTGCTGCCCAAAGGCAAGCTGAGGAACTGCAGAGGCAAGCAGCTGCAGCACATCAGAGATTTTTGCAAGCTCAGAATGCTGCAAACCAGAGGAATGCTCGACAACCTCCTCCACGCCAAGCCATTGGTGTTGTCGATACTCCTCATGCGTTCTATCAAGACCGACCTTTGCTTGATCCCTTCAAGTATTGCAGAGAAACTCTTGAAGAGATTAAGGCACTCTTCATCAAGGCAAGGAGCACACCAGCACCAATGAAGCAGTTGTCTAAGATTGTTGACCCTGGGAAGTTTTCTGTTCGATGCACTATCTCTGGCTTTGAATTTAGAGAGGCTCTTGTTGATTCTGGATCTAGCGTGAATCTCATGTCAAAGGCTGTTGCAGAGAGGTTGGAAATTGCTGATATAAGACCTCCTAATGCGACTCTCGCATTTGCAAACTCTTCCACAACGACTCCATATGGTACCATCCTTGATTTGCTTGTTAAAGTAGGTGATTGTCTGGTTCCTACTAATTTTCAGGTTGTGGAGATGAGTGAAGGTTCGAATATGCATTTGATCCTTGGAAGACCATTCATGGCCACAGTGGGTATAGTTCTGGACATGCCCAATAAAAGGATTTCCTTCTCTAACATAGACATAAAAGTTTTCTACGAAGCCATCCTCACCAGAGAAGTTCCAAAACACGTCTCGTGCATCACTGTTGTCGCATGAGAGACGCTGGTGGTTGATCCTTGGACATAGCCCAATGAGGAGAGCGAAGTCAAGGAAGTCTTAGATGCTCCTCCTTTCATCAGCAAGATAGACATCAAAAAGGCTAATACTAAGGCAAATGGGAAGGTGAAGAGGAAAAGAGTCAAGGGCATTTCTCATATGACTTTAATCCCTCGGAGGTGTGATGGAGACTCAATTGAGTATGAGGTGAAGTGCAAAGGAACCTCGAAGCCATTCTCTAAGGTTAGAGCAATTCTCACTTCGGAGCTGAAGGAGAAATGAAAAGATGCTGTAAAGGGGATGATGAGCAGAATTCTGAAGCTAGAGATGTTTGATTGCGGAACTTGTTTCAGGGCAAGTTTTCATGCTCATCCTGACTGATACCTGAGCCAAAGCCAAGCTAGCGACTTTAAACAAGCGTTTGGTAGGAGGCAACCCACTGGTAAGTGTACATACTTCCCTTTTCGTTTTCCTTTTGCATTTAATTTTTGGTTTTGGTTCTATTGTTTCAGGTTACCCAAAAAAAAAAAAATCGATTGGACAGGGAGTAAAAGGACCAATCGGTCATAATTGCGATCGATTGATTAACCAGGTGAGTTTTTCAANAAAAAAAAAAAAAAAAAAATTCCAACTAATTTTTTTTTGCCTTTTCTTTGGTTTATTTTCACACCGAGACGGTGTGGAGTAAGTCTGGGGGAGGGTCTTTGTCGTTACTAACGTTGTTTTCTTTCTTTTGTTTTCTTTCTTGAGTCATTTTGGTGTTTTTCTTGAGTCGTTTTATTGAGTCAAAATTTGTTGGAGATTAAGATCACTTTCTTGGAATTTCTGTTCTTATCTACGTTTAAGTGAACATTATTGCATAATTTAGCTTCATATCGGACTAATGAAAAATTCAAGGGCTGACCAGTTCATCAGAGGCATCCATGTCTATACAGAGATTCAATGGCCTGAGCTGGTTTATGAGCTCTTCCTTTTACCTCATCGTTGGTGATTGGTGTCTTCAGGGCTTGACTCCTCATTCGTATATGACAAAGACAATCAGTGTGAAAATATGGTAATTCTCCCCCTCATTTGTTAGATAAGCGGAAATGATGAAATGATTTTCTTTCGAGTAAGGGGATAGGAAAATTTCCATCGCCCCATTATTTTACTTCGAAAAAGATGATCACACTAAGGTTGGAAGCGAGGTTAGGAAAATTTCCCGTGATACCATTTTTCGCCTACACCTTAGAATGAAAGGGTGGCACTAAAATGAACCGGGGATTCGGTGGCAAAAACCATCAGTACTCGCGTTCCATCAGCCATTAACCCTGCAAAAAGAGAATGAGAAAATAATAAGTCTGGGGAGAGAAAAAGTACCAAAGTTGTGTAGTTGTCTTGTCATAATATCGAAAGGGAAAGAGTCTATAAGGTCCTTGGCACTATGATCTTTCGGTGAGACCCAGCAATGATGGTCTTTGAATTATTCTGTGAGATAATGTGGTGAATCAGGGAAAGCTGCAATGCCCGCGGAGAAGTACATGGTGGTTTTATTTGAAGTTGGTTAAGCAATATGTGGATAGCTAAGATGATGGTCATTGCAGAGTTCTAAAGAAAAGGTGAATCTCCGTGTTTTTCAAACCACTTCCTTGTTTTTGGTTTTCTGTTTGCTTGAGGGCAAGCAAAAGAGTAAGTCTGGGGGAGTTGATAAACCATGTTTTTATCGGTTTCTAACATTTGTTTTTGTGTCTTTTATCGAGTCAAAGTTTATCTTTTAGAGTCTTTTAGTCCTTTATCGATTTTTTTAAGGTTTTAGGTGACTTTGGGAGAAAATGAGCCGTTTAGGGCGAAAATGAGCATAAGGAGATGTAGGATTATGCATAGATGTCAGAAGTTTAGCATTCTTTGAAGGACTTTCCACCGATGGATCGAGATCAAATTTGGATACAAGATAGGGATATAGATTAGCTTTTATTTGGAAGTGGTTTGAGGCCATTCCAACGGTGCGATCAGAAGTTATATCCGATTTACTGAAGCCAGGTCAATCTGCCTCGAAGAAAAAGCGTGTGCAGATTGGAAGCAGTAACCAAAACGATCGATCGGTCCTCAAAAGGATCGATCGATCCTTTGTCCCCAGACCAGCAGAAGACTTTTCGATCGATCGATCCTTTATTGGATCGATCGGTCCTTTCCCCGAAGAAGAAAAATGAAATTTCAGTTTTCCTTATTTTGGACCGGTTTCGCCTGAGACTTAGGGTTATTTAATCTATTTTTGAGGAATTTTTTAGGTTACGCTTTATTTTATTCATCAGAGAATTTCTGTTTTTGTTTCTAGGGAGATTTGAGGGAGACGAATCTCTACTTCATACCGGAGAAGATTTCTGAACCCTATTTTGATTTCCTTTTTATTGGATTATGAATTTCTCTTTGAATCTATGTGTTTTCTCTGCAATCATGTCTGAGTAATCACCTTGTTAGGTTTTTAGGGTTTCAAGGGATTCTCCATGAATCATTGAAACAGATCTGTTAGATTAGGGACTTACATAGGGTTATCCATCTATTGTTGGATTTAAGGATTAGACTAGATTGATCACCTAGTTTACGATCTTAGGATTAACCTAAACATCAAAAGTGATTTAGGTTTCCTGATAGAACATAGATGAGCAAATCGTCCTTAGACAACGAAAGATGATGCTAAGGCGATTTGTGAACTAATCAAACCTGAACTTTAATGCTTGCCTAGAATTCTAAGGTTAAACGCCAATTTAGATTCTTAGGTTATTAGGCATAGTAGGTAGTACCACGACAGTGGGCTAGCTAGACATTCATGTTTGAGTTCGAGAACATGTCTTAATTATCTCCCTAATCGGTAGTATGTTTAGTGAATCTGGATTTCCTGCTAATTACCTAAAGGCCTAGCATTTTCTCTTATTGAATTTATATCGTTTCATTCCACATTCTTAGTTTTAGAAGTTACAACCGACAAACAAACATTATTCGTCTTAGATTTACTTTCATTCTGCATTCTCGTAGTGTTGCATTTGGTCTCTGTGGATTCGATCCCTACATTACTACTTCGTCAGCTGTGCTCTTGCGGTAGTTACTTTTAAGGTTAAACTCTGAGTGTATCAGTCTTTTATCAAGTCAAGGTGTCTTTTTAGAGTCTTTTAGTCCTTTATCGAGTCTTTTCAGATTTTAGGTGACTTTTGGAGAAAATGAGCCGTTTTGGGTGAAAATGAGCATATGGAGATGCATGATCATGCAGAGACGTCAGAAATTTGGCATTCGTTGAAGGACTTACCAACGATGGATTGAGCTCAAATATTGATATAAGATATAGCAATGGATCCGCTTTCCTTTGGAAGTGGTTTGAGGTCATTCCAACGGTGCGATCAAAGGTTACGCCAGTTTTCGTAAAGACGGTCCAACATAAACCGACTGGTTTATTAATGCGAAAAATAAAATAAAATTTCGGTTTTCACTTATTTTGACCCGGTTTTACCTAGGGTTTCGTGGAAAACGATTCTAGACCTATTTATACTTATTTTTTAGCCACTTTTAAGACTACGCTTTATTTTTATTCATCAGGGAACTTCTGGTTTTTGGTTCTTGTAAGATTTAAGGGAGACGAATTTCTACTTCCTACCGGAGAAGATTTATGAACCCTATTTTGATTTCCTTTTATTGGATTATGAATTTCTCTTTGAATCTCTGTGTTTTCTCTGCAATCATGTCTGAGTAATCACCTTGTTAGGTTTTTAGAGTTTCAAGAGATTTTCCATGAATCACTAAAACGGATCTGTTAGATTAGGGAATTAAATAGAGTTCTTCATATATTGTTGAGTTTAAGGCTTAGACTATATTGATCACCTAGTTTATGATCTTAGGATTATTCATTTCATCAAAAGTGCTTTAGATTTCCTAAAAGGACTTAGATGAGCAAATTGTCCTTAGCCAACGAAAGCTGATGCTAAGGCAATTTGTGAACTTATCAAACATGAACATTAATGCTTGCCTAGAAAACTAAGGTCAAACGACAATTTAAATTCTTAGGTTATTAGGCATAGTAGGTAGTACCACGACAGTGGGCTAGCTAGACATTCATATTTGAGTTTGAGAACAGGTCTTAATTATCTCCCTAATCGATAGTATGTTTAGTGAATATGGGTTTCCTGCGAATTACCTAAGGGCCTAGCGCTTTCTCTTATTGAATTTACATCGTTTCATTCATCATTCATAGTTTTAGAAGTTACAACCAACAAACAAACATCATTCGTCTTAGATTTACTTTCATCATGCATTCTCGTAGTGTTGCATTTGGTCTCTGTGGATTCGATCCCTACATTACTACTTCGTCAACTGTGCTCTTGCGGTAGTTCCTTTTAGGGTTAAACTCTGAGTGTATCAGTTGTTGAAAAAATTCCTTGGCTGGAATTGGAATCACTGACTCTATTTCAGCAGTACGAAAATTAAAAACTTTCAATTTTTCCTCTGTTGAAATCATTGGTGATTGTAAATAGAGACTCAAGTCTGAGAATAGATCTTTGCGGTTATCAAAATAGTTTTTTTTTTGGGCTTGCGGCAGAGGCAGACCGAGACAGGAGAATTTGAAGCATTTGTGGCGAGTGGTGAGTTTATCGTCGTATTTAGTCTTAACAGGCCAATTTTTGAAGTAAATGTTTTGGATGTTTTGTTTTATGTTTTTTTTAAAAAAAATGTGGATGCTTATGTGGAGGCTGAGGTGGCGTAAGGAGAAGAGAGAAAAGCTAACTTTATATAAATATATATATATATATATGTGTGTGTGTGTTTACCGCGGAGGCAGACCGAGACTTTCAATTTGATATCAACCGTACGAAAATAAAAAAAAAACTTTCAATTTTTCCTCTGTTGAAATCATTGGTGATTGTAAAAAGAGACTCAAGTCTGAGAATAGATCTTTGCAGTTATCAAAATAGATGTTTTTTTTTGGCTTACGGTAGAGGCATACCGAGACGGGGGAATTTGAAGCATTTGTGGCGAGTGGTGAGTTTATCGTCGTATTTAGTCTTAGTAGGCCAATTTTTGAAGTAGATGTTTTGGATGTTTTGTTTTATGTTTTTTTTTAAAAAAAAAATGTGGATGCTTATGTGGAGGCTGAGGTGGTGGAAGGAGAAGAGAGAAGCTAACTTTATATATATATATATATATATATATATGTGTGTGTGTGTGTGTGTGTGTGTGTGTTTACCGCGGAGGCAGACCGAGACTTTCAATTTGATAACAACAGTACGAAAATAAAAAAAACTTTCAATTTTTCCTCTGTTGAAATCATTGGTGATTGTAAAAAGAGACTCAAGTCTGAGAATAAATCTTTGCGGTTATCAAAATAGTTGTTTTTTTTTGGGATTACGGCAGAGGCAGACCGAGACGGGGGAATTTGAAACATTTGTGGCGAGTGGTGAGTTTATCGTCGTATTTAGTCTTAGTAGGCCAATTTTTGAAGTAAATGTTTTGGATGTTTTGTTTTATATATTTTTTTTTAAAAAGGTGGATGCTTATGTGGAGGCTGAGGTGGCGGAAGGAGAAGATAAAAAATCTAACTTTATATATAGATGTGTGTGTGTGTGTGTGTGTGTGTGTGTGTGTGTGTGTGTGTGTGTGTGTGTGTGTGTGTGTGTTTACGGCAGAGGCAGACCGAGACGGGGAAATTTGAAGCATTTGTGGCGAGTGGTGAGTTTATCGTCGTATTTAGTCTTAGTAGACGAGGAAATTTGAAGTAGATGTTTTGAATGTTTTGTTTTATGTTTTTTTATTTTAAAAAGAAGGATGCTTATGTAGAAGATGAGGTGGCGGAATGAGAAGAGAGAAAAACTAACTTTATATATATATATATATATTCAAAAAGTTTAGATCTTAATTGTTCTCTGATTCTATTAAAATCTAGTCTAATTGGAATATAGATTATTAACAAATTAAGTTATAAAACATAACGTTTTATCTCATAAAATTATAAACCAATCCATATTCGGACTTTAAAATCAAGGTCCCTGGATCTGGATCATGTTTCGATGGATCATAGATTTTACTATCCGGATTTGATCTTACCCCATGGATATCCGAATTTTCGAAAAGGGTCTGAGCGAATCCCGGATCAGAACTCGGTTACTGCTTTGTACAAATAGTCTCAATCCAATGAAAATGGTAGTCCGAATCCAAAAAAAAAAATCCTTTATAAACAACAAAATTTGCAGTAAGAAAAAAGGGAGAATTGTAAATTTAGAGCAAAAAATGGGAACTATTGTCCTCTTAGTACTTATCTGAGTTTTACCACTTTTAGACTAAAATACAATTTATTAAATATAAAAAATTGTCAAATAAATATTTATACTTACTTTAAAAATTCTGAAAATTCATATAAGGTAAGTAATATATATTTTGTAATTTATCTATGGAAAAACGATTTTTTTAAAAAAATATTTATTTTTATGTTCTACTAATTGTAGAATTTGGTTTCTAGTATTTGCTCTAAAATCTACCAAGTATAGAATAGGTATTCTACTATTTCTTTTGCATTCTACTGTCCCTATAGAATCCGTTATCTACAATGTTGTATTTATTCTACCAATTGTAGAATTCGCATTCTGCCATTTTCTCTATATTCTACTTTTTGTAGAATAAAAGTTCTACCATTTTCTCTATATTCTATTTTGTTGTATAATAGAAGTTCTACCATTTTGTCTTGATTCTGCTGAATGTACTAATGTAGAATACATATTCTACCAAACATTTAACAAAATCTGAGAGAAAATCTAGGACAACACAACTGAAAATCTTCAGAAAATATTTTTTTTTCCTTTTTTAACTTGTGTTTTCCTTATTTGTCGTGTAATATTTTTTTTTTCACTTTTTGAAAACGTTTTTTCCTTTTTTGTTGTTGTAATCTTTTGGGTTTTTTTTTTAGAAATTATTTTTTTTAAGTCGCAAACTATTTTTTTTTATCAATGTCCTTTTTATTTTAAATATTATTTTGATTTTTTAAAATATTAATTATTATTATTATAAGGGATAAAACTGGATTGCCTTTAACATTAATACTAAGGGGACAATAATATGTGAATAAGTGTACTAATGGAACAATAGTTTTCATTTTTTCTCTAAATTTACAATTTTTCAAAAAAAAAAAAAAGGCAACAAATCCTGGGAAAAAAATAAAAAAAAATTACGTACTTCTGAAAAGTAAACCTCATTGCATTTTGTCCGCGAAGTCGTTCTTTAATCTTAATGTTTTTTTCAACTTCGTACACCTAATCTGACCGATACATTATTAGTCAACCTCTTGAATTGATGAACTAACTACATTGGGAGACAAGAAAGAAACATCAGGCATTTTATTTTTTTTTGTATAAAATTTTACTCTAAAATTCAATAGTTTGATTGCATAAGACCTAATCAACGAAAAAAAAACATTTAATTTGGTCAATTATATTACATATATCACATATCCATAACAGTTTTCTTTTTAAATCACCAAAGGCAGTAACATGAAAATTCAAAAAAGAAAATTCAAAGGAAAAAACCAAGAACAAAACAGGATACCAGTAGGTAACTTACCTCACAAATATTCCATAACAGTTATCCATGCATTATATAAATAACTACTGAGTCTCTTTCTGATGATAATATTGTCTTCACTAACGAAACAAGTGCACATACGAAGAGAGTCACTATATATAACTTATCTCGATATGTGTACCGTCTTCTCAGTTATTCTTCTATTCTTTACCATCATCGCAAGCTTCTTAGCAGTCTCAACAGCATCTGTTTCACCAGCTCTCCATCCAGATGAGTGTATGAGAATAATCGCAATTAATTTTCTTATAAAATTCATAGTCAAATTCCGCGTATTTTAACTTGCTTATATATAATATTATACGCAGTGAATGCTCTTAAGAAGATAGCTGATACACTTGGTATCAATGGATTGAACCTAAGTTATGGAGGAGACCCTTGCAGTTCGAAAACCCTAATGATGATGAACGAAGATGCTGTTGTTTCAAATCCGGAGATTCGAAACAGCACCATTCAATGTGATTGTAGCTTCAACAACAGCAGGACATGTCATATAACAAACATGTGAGTGTTATTAAATTGTTTTGTCTTGTCTGATCTTAAAATCTTTCTCTTGTGATACGTTTTAATATTTTCTGATTGCATTTGAACGAAAACAGAGATCTCAAGGCTCTTAGCCTTCCAGGGAGACTTCCACCTGAGTTAGTTGAGCTTCGATATCTCGAATCAATGTGAGTTCAACCACACAATGACACAAGATTTTGTTTTTGATCGTTTGAAAGTGCCTATATATATTTACAAAATGGCCGAAAAATCCCCAGCTTATTTGTTTTAGTCAAAAAAATTCATAAACTTTCTTAGTGACTAAACAAATCCTCAACTTATTCGTTTTTGCCAAACATATTCTCAACATTGCGTTGATTTGGCCGAATTAGTCCAAACATTAGTCACATTTGACGATGTGTTAAGTTTGAGAAACGTTGAGACTTATTTGGCTCAGTCAACGCATAGCTAAAGATTTATTTGGCCAAGAATAGGTTGAAGAATTTTTTAAATAACAAATATTATTTTTTTTAATTTTTATACATTTATTTTTTACATCACATAATTTGATTTTGGAAAATATTATTTTTTTATTTAAAAATTTGGGTAAATAAAAGTGTATAACAATAAAAAGGGTCACTTTAGCCTTTCCCGTTTTGGATCTTGCGAGCTTACCAATTTCCTCCCTCGTGGAGAGATCTTTGGCACCTTACTCCCTTTGGGAGAGATCGACTTTACCACCCTCCTCCGTTTTGGAGAGATCTTTTCCACCAATCTTCTCCTATACGGAGAACATCTTTAAAGCATTTCGAGCTAAAAGTTTTGTTCGCTCGCCTTTAATAGTAGAAGAACTAGCCCTCTTGGAGGTGTTTCTGGTTATTTTCTTCGATTGTAACCTTCTATCTTACTTTCATGTTTTGTATTTCAATTTGATTTTAAGTTCGGACTCTTTGGCAACGAGTTCCCGACTCTTTTGGATTGTAACTGCAGTTTAAGATTAATATAAGTATGTGTTGAACAAAAAAAAAAAAAAAAA
>PKML01042652.1:399671-419669 GCA_002933935.1 Eutrema yunnanense | reverse complement strand
CTCTCTCTCTCTCTCTCTCTCTCTCTCTCTCTCTCTCTCTCTCTCTCTCTCTCTCTCTCTCTCTCTCTCTCTCTCTCTCTCTCTCTCTCTCTCTCTCTCTCTCTCTCTCTTTCTGGACTTTTACCACCTACATGGCAACTCTTCCACAAATGGGAACCACTAGGCAGCTACCACGTGCTCCGGCAATTTTGTCTTCATGATTTGCGAGTTAACTTTTCCCCCTTTTTATGGCAGCTCTCTCTGCGCTAATAATTTGTCTGGGCCTTTACCAGCTGGTTTACAAAACTTCAAGAATCTGACATTCCTGTACGTCTCTAATTGTTTCTCCATACCTCTAGGGATGTGTCTTTTTAATTCATTAGTCTGATATTACAGTAATGTGATGAAATTTTGTTTAGAGGGGTTGAAGCAAACATGTTCTCTGGTCCAATTCCTGATGAGCTTGGTAACATGACCAACCTAACAGGACTGTAAGACCCTTTTGCATCTTACTCTTAAACCATTTTCCCAATAATCTTTTTGGTTTTATGAAAAAGAAAGAAAGAAGAAACTGTAGTTGTAATCTTGTGGATATTGCAGGCAACTTGGGTCCAACCAATTTACAGGAAGCTTGCCTAACACTCTCGCTAGACTGGTGAACCTTAAGGAATTGTAAGTTGTTGCTTTAAGTGGATATGCTCATCTTTAATTAGACCTAAAGATTAGTAAATGTCTTGAGGACAGGGACACTTTTTGTCGGAAGCTTTAAGGAAGAAAATTGTCTTCTTGGCCCCTAGATTGAACTGAAATCTGGTTGATTTACAGCTTTTGTGTTGAACTTCTTCCTCGGCGCTTTGTTTCTTTCTAGTATGAATCGTTTGGTTGTCAATTGATTTTGACACTTAACTTAATACTCAAGAAAGACTAATAGAGTTATAAGTTTTAAGAAAGCTCTAAACTATTTGTTTGTTTTCATTATGCAGTAGGGTAAGTGACAATAACTTTACTGGCATCATCCCAGGATATATTGGCAACTGGTCTAAGCTTGAAAAGCTGTAAGCTTGTCCTTCACCGATTATTGTAATTTCTCTTATAGCTTGTGTTTCTGCACCGTCTCTAACATGTGTCGGCTATGATCAACAGACATCTATACGCAAGTGGACTGAAAGGACCTATTCCTGATGAATTCGCCCGCCTAGAAAATCTTGTTGAACTGTAATTGAACTACACCTTTAATAGATTAGCAAACAGACCATTGCAATGAGACTGATGTTTTAAGTTCATATATATGCAGGTTTATCAGTGATACGACTGGGATAAACACCTTTCCAAATATACCCAGCAAAGCCATCACAAGAATGTATTTATTTTCCAGTGATCTGTTTCTCGTCTTGAGGATTGATTATATCTGAAAATTTCAAACTAAAATCTCCTTCACTGTTCCAGGATTTTGAGGAATGTGGGTTTGTCTGGTTCGATTCCTCCAAACATTTGGGATAAGCCAAGCATAACTCATCTGTAAGTTCTTTCTGGTCACAAGTGAAAAGACTTTGTAAGTTTGAAACTTTGTCAGAACTAGCATGCTTAATATATACTCCACATTTACCTGCTGAGTGATTTGCGTATGACGTTGTTCATTTATGTGTTTATTTAATGGATTAATTATATCAGTTCTATGTGTACATATAGATTATCATGGACTCATAGGTAAGCACATGAATAAAGATCATAGAGAGAAAATGGTCTTTTTGTAAGAGTGATATGCAAGTATGAGAGGGTCTATTTAGGAACTTTTGGGGAATCTATAGATTTATATATGCAAACATATACAATAGTTACACAATAACATCCGTACCAAATTTATTTGTTTTGTACACGTTTGATGCAGTGATTTATCGTTTAACAATTTGACTGGTGATGTTCATAAAGGAAGAGCACCAACATATACGTAAGTACTACAATCTGAGATTGAAAATGTTAAAGAGCTCGGGACCTTACAATGTGAATACCACATTATCATGACCATGTGTATATATCGTTTTGACATGTTTTTTCAGCTATTTGACTGGAAATAGACTTTCTGGAGACGTTGTATCTGGTGGTTTTCTCAATAGCCAATCTAATATGTACGTTTTGGCCTTCCTTTGTCTTACATTACTTGAGTTTTTTGTCATGTCAACTAAATCTTTGTTTTCTATCTTGGTTAGTGATATCTCTTACAACAGTTTCTCATGGTCATCTACCTGCCAGAAAAGAAGGTACTCGCATGAAATCTTGGTAGATAGAATACATCTTCTCTCTAGTTTTCTTATAACCTTCTCATGTTGAATTTTCTGTTTTCACATTCTGTTGAATCAGTACCATTAACACATACCGGAGCTCGTCTTCAAAGAACACTTTGTAAGTACACTCTTCTGCTAATTTATCTTTCAACAATCAAGCAATAGAAATGGTTTGAATATTCTGTGCTGAAGAGAAGGCTAACTATGTTGGTAGTCTTGTCACAGAACTGGGCTTCTTCCATGTGATGGTCCAGTCAACTGCACTAGCTGTAAGTATAAGATGTCTTAACTTATCTCCAACATGCAGATATTCTGCTGTCTAATGACGATGATAATCATTATGGATTGTAGATCAGCGAATACTACATATAAATTGTGGTGGAGACAACGAAGTTATTACAAACTCTTCTCATAAAATCACTTATCAAGCTGATAATTTTACTGCACAAGCCGCAACAAATCAGCACTTCAAAGATTGGGGAATCAGTAACACAGGTGAATTTTTCGCAGTTGGAAAGAATGAGGATGATATATACATCATTTCAACTAATTCAACACTGTCTAGAGATTATTCTTCTAAACTTTATAAGACTGCACGTCGATCTGCTCTCTCTCTTGTTTACTATGCGTTTTGCTTGGAAAATGGAGCCTACAATGTGAAACTCCATTTTATGGAGATTCAATTTTCAGACAAAGAACTATTCAGTAGTCTCGGCAGACGCATTTTTGATGTCTATGTTCAGGTAAATCGTCACTGTTTACAGAATAATTATTTTCTTTAATCAAGCAAGTAAGATTGAAGTCCATTTGCTTTTGTCCTTTTCTCTGCTGTTAGGGAGAATTGTTCTTGAGGGATTTTAACATCAAAGAGGAGGCTAATGGGACTTTGAAGCTTGTTGTGAAAGAAAAGAAAGATGTTAATGTGACCGATCATATCTTAGAGATTCGGTTGTATTGGGCGGGGAAAGGGACAACCCTCATTCCCAAGAGAGGAAATTATGGTCCTCTTATCTCGGCAATCTCCTTGTGTCACAGTAAGTAACCTTCACTGCTCGTTGAAACTCCAAACTTGTTCTTTTCTTTAGCAACTCCTTATCGTATAGCTTTTGTGCCTTTCTTCACATCGAGTTGTTTCACTCTCAAGTCTTCATCTTCTTGACACTGGTTTCTGCCACCTAACATTATAATATTCATTTTTCCAAAATTTCAGGTCTGGAGCCATTATGTGGAGGTACAAGAAAAGCAACAACTTTGTCAAATATATTTTTTCTGTAGCTTGATGTTTATATGATACATCATGTATATATATTTACATTTGTTAGTGTCTCATTTGTAGCGGAGAAAATAAAACATCTCCCAAATTATCCACTAATTTTCGGGGTAATAGGTGTCGTGGTAGCAATTACTCTTTTGGTTTTGGGATTATATGCTCGGAAAAGATGCAGACGAGACAAGAAGAAAAGAGAAAGAGGTACCAGAGTTCACAAAGTGTATGAATCCCTTTCATTCCTTGTATATGCTCATAGCATTACTGATGATTCTCTTTGGAACATGTTCACATAGATCTGAGAGCACAGGGTCTGCAAACGGTTTGCTTTACTTGGAGGCAATTGGAAGCTGCAACAAATAATTTTGATCAAGCCAACAAACTTGGAGAAGGAGGTTTTGGATCTGTATTCAAAGTATGGTAAAACAGATGCCACGTTCTTCTCAAATGTAGATACCTGAGAAAATATGGCTGTCTTTTGGTTTCTGATATGAGAAACTTAATGCAGGGAGAGATGTCGGATGGAACAATCATAGCAGTCAAGCAGCTTTCTTCCAAGTCATGCCAAGGAAACCGCGAGTTTGTCAATGAGATTGGCATGATCTCAGGTCTAAATCATCCAAACCTTGTCAAGCTTTATGGATGTTGTGTCGAGAAGGATCAATTGCTGCTCGTGTATGAGTACATGGAAAATAACTCCCTTGCTCTTGCGCTGCATGGTAAATAACAGTTCACTCATCTTTTCATTAGATATATGTTTTTAGTCTAGTTCAAGTGTACATATGTGTTATCATTTCTCTTTGGTTCACATCCATTGCCAGGAAAGAGCTCCCCGAAATTGGACTGGGCAGCTAGACAAAAAATATGTGTTGGAATCGCAAGAGGGCTTGAATTCCTCCACGAAGGATCGATGATCAGGATGGTTCACCGTGACATTAAAACCGCAAATGTTCTTCTAGACGCTGACCTAAATGCAAAGATATCTGACTTTGGATTGGCTAGGCTCCATGAAGAAGAACACACTCACATTAGCACTAAAATTGCAGGAACCATGTAAATATAGAACATATAAAAAAAAAACTGCACTGTGGCCAAAGATATATCTCTCATCCTTGGTTTCTCTAATGTTGCAGTGGATATATGGCTCCGGAATATGCATTGTGGGGTCAATTGACAGAGAAAGCAGACGTGTACAGCTTCGGGGTTGTGCTAATGGAAATTGTTAGTGGGAAGAGTAATACAAAACAGAAGGGAAGTGTTGATAACACCTCACTTATTAAATGGGTAACCGTGGAGCCTTTCTTTTTCTCTAACACATTTGATTCACAATTTTTGTAGTGTATTTCTGTTTCTACAAGTTTACCAAAACCCATTTTTACATTAAATCTCAGGCGTTGAAGCTGCAACAAACAGGGGACATAATAGACATCGTAGATCCAATGCTCCAAGGTGATTTCAACAGCAAAGAAGCAGAGAGGATGATCAAAGTTGCTCTCGTTTGCACAAACTCATCTCCGTTGTTAAGGCCGGCAATGTCAGAGGCTGTACAAATGCTCGAGGGAGAGATCGAAATAACACAAGTTACGTCAGATCCTGGTTTATATGAACACAACTTTAGCATCTCAAAGCTGAGAGTCATTGATACACATGGTAGCTCGAGCACGCCTGGTGTGACCGATCAAACAGAAATGAAAATGAAATCCTACGCTTCTGGGTTTGATCTCTACCCATTATCCCCTGAATCCATGATCCTAAACTCCACAGTAGAGTTTTCTTCCTCGTCACTGTAATATCAAAAGTTGTGCACATTGCCTCGTCTCTTAAGAGAGAAGAAAGGGTTGTGAAATTATCTTATGGTTAACTACATAGTCATATCATTAACGTTGTCTGAAACCTTACTACTACCTCAATTTACATAGATCCAAAAACCTTACTACATAGTCATATCATCATAGTTGTATCTCTGTTTGACAAACTCGAATTATATCTTGTTATAAAAGCCTCTAATGCTCGTTGGGCCATGTTTAATTGCTCATCCATCCCAAATGGTGCGTACAAATTAGCATAGGTGCAGAAAGAGGCTTTACATTCTCTGAAACTCTTCTGTTCGAAGCTAATTGAGTATTGGTGAACCGATCCAAAAGCTTACAATAATATCCTGTTAAGTAAGTCTCAAGTGCAAAGAATAAAATTTATAATTCATAGATGATTCCCAGTTCCTCGTATGATCATAGGTTCCAGATTTTGGGAAAAATGCTCAAGTACTGATAAGCCGAGACAAGACACATTTGGTATACTTGAAGAAAGTTATATGCCTTCAAGCCTTAGCTATAAGTTAATAGCTAAATATGTACATAGTATATTTAGTCTTTACTATGATTATCTCCTACCTTAATTAACCTCTTACGCTCTGTATAAATTGTAACCTATTCACTCTAATGAGAATCAAGACATTAAACATTTATATGGTATCAAGAGCAAAACGATCTCCAAAACCCTTTTTTTTTTTTCTCCCCCTTCAAACCTAGCCGTCAACAATGGCTGAAACTCAGACTAACCCAACACCTGTTGCGCTCACTACCGAATCTGTTCTCAACATCACCATGTCTCATGTTACAAAACTGACAAGCACCAACTACCTCATGTGGAGCATTCAAGTTCGCTCCTTCCTTGATGATCATGGCCTTATTGGCTACATTGATGGCTCTCTTGTCACTCCCGCTGTTACTCTAATCGTTGGACCAGAAGAGCATCCAAATCCTGCTCACACTAAGTGGCATCGCCAAGACAAACTGATCTACAGCTCCCTCATTGGCGCCATCACGATGCCGCTTCAGCCTCTTGTATCTCGTACAACAACCTCCAAAGAAATATGGGATAAGCTTGCGGCTACATATGCCAATCCTAGCGGAGGCCATGTCAATATGTCAATCAACTACGCCTACAACTCAAGTCCTTTACTAAAGGCAACAGATCTATTGATGAGTATATGCAAGGCCTCACTACTCGCATCCATCAACTTGCGATTCTTGGAAAAGCATATGACCATGAAGATGCCATTGAGAAAATCCTAGCAGGCCTTCCCGATGAATATAAAACGGTGATTGATCAGATTGAAGGAAGAGACACCCCACCGTCACTAACTAAGATTCATGAGCGCCTATTGAATTATGAAGCGAAGCTTCTCCAGAATTCGACTGCCACACCCAACAACCCCGTCTTCCCAGTCTCCGCTCACAACGTCCAGCAGCGCAACAACAACAACAACAGATCATACAACAACAACAACAACAACGCGGATCGCTACTCCTCCAACCGGCAATCCTCTAATCAATCTCGGAATTCCAACTCAAACTGGTCACCTCAGTCAAACATGGGTCGGTCTAACTCCAACACTCCATGACCTTACTTGGGCAAGTGCCAGTTTTGCTACACACAAGGATATAGTGCACGTCGCTATCCTCAGATTCAAGCGATGAGTTCACCTGCAAATACAATGCCACCTACACCTTTCCGCCCTTGGCTGCCTCGTGCGAATCTCGTCTCCATTTATATAAGTATCCTATGACTGATCGTAGCATATTATAACTGTTGTAAGTTGGTTAGAGAACAGTTAGTTAAGGCTGAGTATATAGACTCTAGTATATATACTCTCTAGAGTCTAGACAAATCCAACATCATTAAAATTGTGATAGAAGAACTCTTTTTACACACAAAAAATCTAAACTTAGCTTACAACAGATTAGAGAGCTTTTTGAAGGGTTTCAATGTAACACTTGTTTTGTTTTCATTCTATTTATATAACATTTTGTGGGAAAATCATTCGCAAAGAATTATGAGATATTTTCCCCACAGATCATTTTTTCAAAACTTACTCACGATTTTGTCACTTTCATTTTTTTTTTTTGTCTTTTCTGTGTAAAATGACGCTTTTACCTCTTCTTCTTATTGGTTTGTCATCTGTACACAGACCAATCTGCACAGTACTGTACATGGGTACGATTGGAAAGTCAATCCGTACGTGTACAGTACAATACGTGTTATGTAAAGTGACGAAATAGCCAATACTCCCAAGAATTATTTAATATGTGGAAAAATCAGGATATATAAAAAAGAAGACTTAATTGGCTGTACGGTCACTTATTCTAACTTTTGTTAGCATGTTAGCACTTTTTGAAAGTGTAGTAGAAAGTAGCACTTTTTAAAAAACTGTGTACCGTCCATTATCCTACACGCCTCTTATTGCTACTTCGTGTACCGTCCATTATCGTACACGACGTACTGTTCATGGGTAAATTTGGGTTGAACAGTAGTAAAAAGTACACTTTCAAAAAGTGCTAACAGTGACCATCTATGCAAAAGCCCCAAAAAATAACTGATATTTCTGTTAAGTTACATGGGTTTTCAACTCAAAACCAATTCGCAATTAGTGGATTGGCCCAAGTCCCTTATATATTACTCAATGTCCCTTTCCACTTCCGATGTGGGACAATCTTCACACATTCCCTAGAGATTAAGGCCCATTGCCCATTAATCTCTACATAATCCCAATAATTTCTCTGATTGAATATGTGAAAGAGGAAGCAAAAAGCTATAAATAAAGATGAAGACGATGAAAATTCCTTTCGATTTCTTTTCGACTTAGTCTTTACAAAAGCATTCTCATGTATATTTATACAAGAGAACCAAAAGAACTAAAACCCCAGGCGTTCATTACAGATGGCAAAATCATGTTGAATATAGAGAATCAAGGGCTTGGAAGCGATTCTCTTCCGATGTGGGACAATCTTCACACATTCCCTAGAGATTAAGGCCCATGGCCCATTAATCTCTACATAATCCCAATAATTTCTCTGATTGAATATGTGAAAGAGGAAGCAAAAAGCTATAAATAAAGATGAAGACGATGAAAATTCCTTTCGATTTCTTTTCGACTTAGTCTTTACAAAAGCATTCTCATGTATATTTATACAAGAGAACCAAAAGAACTAAAACCCTAGGCGTTCATTACAGATGGCAAAATCATGTTGAATATAGAGAATCAAGGGCTTGGAAGCGATTCTTCAATGTGATCTTCGTGCTCTTAGTTTTGCTCTGATTCTCATGAAATCTAGTTTTGTCTTGTTGTGACAGAGAAGCTCTGCTTTTTATTGTTAGAGCCGTTGGAGTTTGCTTGAGCTCATGTTGTGTATGAGTGGGCTTTTCATCATATGAGTCCATGAGTCCATCTTTGCTTTTCCCTTCTCACTTGCTGGAGTTCGACTGGGCTTAATTTCTTCTTGGGCCATCGGTACTTTACTTGCTGATGCAATGCCATTTTGAGACACGGAAGACTCTGATTTCTGTAAAGAGGGCATCGTTTTATCATACGAACTAAAACTAAGAATGCAGATAAAACGATGTAAGTTTGATGGACGGAAACGCTAGGTATTTGGGCAATTCGCAGGAAATCAAGAATCCCAAATCAGAGAATTAAACAGGGAAATCATTAAGCACGTTCTAGAACTCAAATCACTGTTTTATAATCAACCTACTGTCGTAGTATTAATTAATATGCCTAATAACCTAATATTCTAAAATGTCGTTTGAATTCAGGAAACTAAACATGCTTTAAGATCGAGTTTGATATGTTCACAAAACGCCTTAACATCAACTTTCGTTTGTTAAGGACGTTTTGCTCATCTATGTTCTTTCAGGCTCTTAAACAAACACTTTTGATGCGTAAAAAAACCTAAGATCATAAACTAGGTAGCTAATCAAGTTTCAGCACTAAGAACAACAATAGATGAAGAACTATAAGATAGATCCCTATTCTAACCAATCTGATTCAACAATTCATGAAGTTCCCTTGAAATCCTAAAACCTAACTAAGAGATTACTCAGACATAGAATCAGAAAAACCACAAAGAGATGAAGAAGAAATCATAATCCAGTAGATATAATAAACTTGGGTTCAGAAATCTTCTCAAAAGCATGTAGAGTCAGAGATTCATCTCTCAAAGAAAGAGATATAAAAGTCTGTAGAAAATAAAGCTTAGCCTTAGAAAGTGGCTTAAAATAAGTATAAATAGGTATTGGATCGAATTGGGTCGAGTTGGGATGATTCCAAGACAAAATAAGAAGTTAAAAACTGCATTTTTCGTCAGAAAAGTGGATCGATCGATCGATCTGGGCTTGACCCGGTCGATCTAGACGAGTCTGGTCGATCTGGAAAATGTCCACAAAATAATCGGATCGATCGATCCAGCCTCCCTCTCTATGCATGCTTCTTATGCTCGCCAGACTGGACTGTCTTCACGAAAACTGGCATAACATTTGATCGCACCGTTGGAATGGCCTCAAACCACTTCCAATGAAAGCTAATTAATTTCTCTATCGTGTATCAAAATTTGAGCGCGATCCATCGGTGGGAAGTTCTTAAAAGAATGTCAAACTTCTGACGCCTTTGCATGATTCTGCATCTCCATATGCTCATTTTCACCCAAAACGGCTCATTTTCTCCCCAAGTCACCTGAAACCTTACAAAACTCGATAAATGACTAAAAACTCTAAAAAAAACTCTAACTCGATAAAAAACACAAAAACAAAGGTTAAAAACCGGTAAAAACACGGTTTATCAACTCCCCCAGACTTAGTATTTTACTTACCCTCTAGCAAACAGAAAACCAAGAACAAGGAAGTGGTTTGAAAACACGGAGATTCACCTTTTCTTTAGAACTCTGCAATGACCATCCAACTTAGTAATCCACATATTGCCAAACTAGCTCAATCGAACCACCATGTACTTCTCTGCGGGCATCGCAACTTTCCCAGATTCAATCCGCAGTCTCACAGAACAATCCAAAAGTCATCATCGCTGTGTCTCACCAAAAGGTCATAGCACCAAGAACCTTCTAGACTATTTCCTTTTCGATATCATGACAAACCAACCTTTACACATTCTGGTATTTTTCCCTCTCACCCTAACTTATTCATTTTATTCTTCTCAAAGGAATAGATGAATAACTGCATCACGGAAAATTTTCCTAGCCTCACCTATAACATGAGCTTCCAAGACAAATAATGGCATCACATGAAATTTTCCTAGCTTTGTCATTGATGGCACAAGCAATTTTCTGTTTTTCGTTTTTCACAATTTCGTTACCAAAAACCCTATAAAAACTTATTCTCGTTTTAGACTTCCTTACTAAGGTCTCACAAAAAAGCATTCTCTCCCTGTGGATCGATATCTTAAGTCCTACAACGCACATATGTGCATTTGCAGACTTTTAGGTTTATAAATTTAAAACCTGAAGTTTGTGATACAAATCCGAACGCATCCGTGAACTATGAGTCTCCACCAGGTTCATCCTCATTGAGTAATCTCCATTACGCATCCCTCCTCTTCCCTTGTTCTGTACATGTTAGGATGATCGGAAATGTCTTATATTGATTGTTGTGACCTGGGCATCTCCCTAACGATCATGTGTGCTCACCAATGGACCCAAATCGAGCGACTTAACCATTGGGAGTTATTCTGCCGACGTTACATGCCCGAGATCCCCGGCTTCATCGGAGGTCCGGGATAGGGGTGTTACATCCGTACTCTTACTTTTTCTCTGATATTCATGAACTCTGGTTTTGTCTTGTTGCGACGGAGAAGTTGTGCTTTTCATTGTTAGAGCCGTTGGAGTTTGCTTGAGCTCATGTTGTGTACGAGTGGGCTTTTCATCATCTGAGTCCATCTTTGTTTTTCCCTTCCCACTTGCTGGAATGCAACTGGGCTTAATTTTTTCTTGGCCCATATGTGCTTTACTTGCTGATGCGATGCCGTTTTGAGACACAGAAGACTCTGATTTTGCAGAGACGGCATCGTTTTGCAGAGACATCGGTTCTGTTGGAGTCTTTACTCTAATATTATGTTTTGAATTGCAGTTTCATCACCAGTTCTCTCATCGTGATTGTAAGTCTCTAAGATTAATATTTTCTGCAGCTTGATGATCTCCCTGATGTTGATTGCCTGCTCATAACTCAAAGCCTTGATGATCTTTGTCATCTGAATACCCTTAGGCCACTTTCTTAGATATCTGCAGACATAAAAATAATTGCAACTCCAAATGCAAAGCCTTTGCTTGGATCCTCTTTTTAGAAATGTAAGTGAATTTTTTTCATTTTTCTTAGTCTCATCCAATTCTTAACTCTTAGCCTAGCGGTGGTAGCCGGATAAAACGATGACAACCTAGGTCTCAAGGCGCTAACCCGTCGAAGTTTGATTACCGATTGGAATTTAGGGTGTTGCTTCTGTGTTAGGTTTGTTTGGATGATGCGAGGTCATCACTAATACAATGTCAGAGATCGCAGGTACCCCCACGAGCTTGCATACCCGTGGGATTATTACTTGCGTTCCCCAGTAAAAAACATTATGTCGTATTCAAATTGTTTTAATATATTTAACACTTATGAAATCATAATTAATAACTAGTTCAAATATATCTTAACCTAGAAGGTATCGACTCAACTTGGCGTATTCTCGTTCAATCCAGTGGATCTCCGTGTGACACGGTATATATATTACTCCGGGATGACACGGTATATTACTCTGGGTTAGGTAACTTCTATAAATAAAATCCTCTTCTTTACGAGGAATGGATCCGAATCTTGATTCCCATTTTCATATACTTAACATGATATCCTCTCACTTGTTTCTCACTCTAAAAAGTCTCGAGCATTCAACTCTCTGTTCTCAATCTTAAACACATTCCCTTTCCTTGGACTCGAGACATGGTTTCACCTTCTTTTTCAAACATGTTAGGTCATTCTCTTCACCAAAACACCATATTTCTTACTCTTTTTTCAGCAAAGCGCCATTAAAACGACAGATACGTCGTGGATCTCTTTTCCTTATGACCCGGCATCACTTAACCACCTTTCTTCATGTTTTCCGATGTTTTCTAGTTTTTGACTTCTTGTCCCATAGTTATTTATCGTGCTAAAGTACTAAAACGTGCTAACAGTTATTGCATATTGGGGTTTAATCACTCACTCAAAGAACCTGTTTCTAAAGTTTAGCACTATGTTTTAGATCCTATAGTGGTTCAGATTGGGAGAAAACTTGTTGAAATAAAATTCAAAAGTTAACTTCAATATGCATGGTTTTGGACATAGAGCTGTCAAGCGGGTCCAACCCGCCCCGTGCGGGTTACATGTTTTTTCCGACCCGCATCGACTCATTAACAAAAATTGCTCGACCCGCACCCGCCCCGCTTGAACCCGCGGGTACCCGCAGGTAACCCACAAATATTAAAAAAAAAATTTAGTAAAAAAAAAAATTTAATAAAATAAATTTCACATGAAAAAAACATAAATACACAATTTTCAGAAAAATAAACAAAATAATTAATTAATTTATATATATTACAAAACAAATCAGTTAACAAATATATATATATTACAAACTATTTCAACATTTTAATAGTATTTAGTAAATAATTTTTTTTAAAAAAATTGCGGGTAACCCGCGGGAAAAAAATACCGACCCGCACCCAGCCCGCATTTGAAAACATTCGACCCGCACTCGCCCCGCTTTTTGGCATTTTGAAAATTCCCGTGACGGGTCAAAACCTGCGGGATCCACGGGTAAACACTCAAATTGACAGCCCTAGTTTTGGTTCGATTTGATAAAACATCTTAGGTAACTATATATATTTTCTCCAAAACATTAAATTTAGTTTGGTTTGGTTTGCTTTGGTATGTATACTGAATTGTAAAACTACTATTCATTTCGATCCTGTTTAGTTTGGTTTGATTTCATTTAGAGTTTATGAATTTTTAAGAGGTTTAAGACGATGATTTGAGTTTAACATTTAATGGTTAGGGTTTAGATATTTTGATTAAGAATTTGTAAGCTTCAACAAAGTTTAAGACGACGATTAATTTGGGTTTATAATTTAATATTTACAGTTTAGATTTTTTTTTATGAAATGTTCATAAACTTCAATAAGGTTTAAAAAGACGATTTGTGTTTAGGAAATAAAAATGAGAAAATTATCTAGCATAACCCACTTTTATTTTGTAATGGCTAGAATATCCCATGGAATATATTATTACTCACATAACCTACTAATCACTTAAATAATTATATAATTCCTAAATTATCCTTACTATTTTTTTAATTTTATTTTTGAATTCGTTTTTATCAAATAATAAAATCAAATAATATTTAATCAAAAAAGGAAATTTGGTATATCATTAGTTTAAACCCAAAATCAATTTTTTTCTTACTTTTACTTACCAAAATCAAAAAAGAAAATTTGGTATATCATGGGTTCCTCTTCTTTCATGAACTACACCAATTTCCTGCAAGATATTGAAATATAGAAAAACAAATCAGACATGAATCATACTTACTTTAAGAACACTCGATATACCCTTAAAGTTTGCTCAATATTGACAAACTTATAATAAGTCGACGAACTTACTTTTATTTGGCAGACTTGCATAAAGTATACTATTTTTGGCAAATTTTACATTACGATCCTACATACTCATCTTTAGTCCGCAGACATATGAAGTTCACAAGTTTTTGGTAGACAAAATAGCCAATCATGCAAACTTATGTTTAGTGAAAACTTGTAGACTAATTTCGTAGACTAATTTCGTGAAGTCTACAAGTATACTTTATGCAAGTTTACAAGTTTCGTTCATGAAAACTTGTATACTAATTTCGTGAAGTCTACAAGTTTTCGGTAGACTTCGAAATCGATTTTCGTAGACTGGTTAAAAGCCTGCTGACACTCAGCAGACATTCGTGAAGTATACAAATTTTTGGTAGACTTCAAAAAACAATCAAGCAGACTTGCGTGAAGTCCACATGTTTTTATCATACTTCAAAATACGAGCCGATAGACTTATAGTTAGTCTGCGAAAATTCGACAGACTTTACTATAGTCTGCACATTTAAAGCAGACTTACTATCTCGCAGACTTTTCGCAAGTATATAGATAGAGTTTTCAAAACTGCCAAAAACACGCAGATTTTACGCAAATCTACCTAATATATGCAAACATAATGTAAGTTTGTCGGCTCATATTTTGAAGTATGTCCAAATCACGTAGACTCCATGCAAGTCTGCTGATCATCCGCAAACCGAAAGTAAGTCTGCCTAATTGTTTTTTGAAATTTGCCAAAAAATTGTAGACTTCATGAATGTATGCCAACTTTCTGCGGAGTTGTAATCAATTTGCATTATCAAATTTTGAAGTCTACCCAAGACTTGTAGACTTAACGAAAGTCTATCCAATGTCTGTAGACTAAACATAAGTCTGCGGGATTGGCTATTGAAGTCTACCGAAAACTTGTAGACGTCATGAAAGTCTTTCGAATATCCGCATACAAAATAAGAGTCTGCGAGATTGGCTATTGTAGTCTGCAAAAAACTTGTAGACTTTATCCAAGTCTACCGAGTGTTTGTAAACTTTACGTAAGTCTACCTATGAAATCTATCAAAACACGTAGACTCAAAAAGTCTGCTAGAACATGGCAGACTTCACATGTTTTTCATCTTCTACATTAAAACGTTTTTAATTACTTGAATCTCCATAAACGTTGAATCCTGAAAATTCAAGGTATGATTTCGTTCTTTTTTTGCTATCGCTTTTAAGATTTAAAGCGAATTGATCTACAAAAAAAAGAAGTAATATTAGGAACAAAACACACAAATCACAAAATATAAACGAAAACGAAAAGACAAGATAACTTACGATTTCACTAAGATGATAATAAGGTTGACTGATTTTGGAGAATTCTACATATGATGGATTTGATAATTGATGATTTTTGTTGTTTTGAAGATTTGAAGAACTCTAAATAATAAGAAAATAAGAAGTTCGCCCTAGTTTGAGTTTTCTCCGAGGCCCATATTTCGAGAAAGCCCAAACCAGCAAATCCTAGTTTCTTTTTCCAAATCTCACCCACTTTTATCTCCCAAATAAGGAAAATTTTAACCCTCCGGCAAGCTTTCTGGTTCGAAATCACCTTGGTTCCATCCTCAACATCATGTTGGAGGGTCAGCTCGCTCCGGTAAGGTCCCTATCCCCCTTCGAATTTCTTCTAAAGACCAGATCTTAGGCCCAAGGATCTTCTTGAAGATAAGGCAACACTTCCAGCCTTCTTAGACGTTCTGCCTCTGCTACCTTAAGAAGACTCTTACCTTATCTGCAGCACCTTATTAAACTTCTAGCCTTGTGCTATGATCTGTCTTCTTCAACCGCTTCTACAACATCTTCAGACCAAGACATTCGTTTCAGCCTCAACTACTTCCATCGCAATAAATATAGATGACTCAACAAACCTTACTTACAAAAGTCTGAAGTTGATATCTTGTTCTGGAAAGGGTGGATCTACTAGTCCCATGTTCTCCTTTCTTCCCGAGAGCAAAGTAACTCTTTCTCCACCTGTACACACCTGTTCCACAACTACAATGGCTCAACCAAACAGAAACTCAAATACCATTCAAGAAGAGGAGGAAGAGATTATTGATTTACCCCACGTGGATAACTCTCAGCTCATAGCACATTTTAACCGAAGTCTGGTGGGAAGAATGGTCAACCAAGATATCAGAAGTACTGAGGCTATCATAGCTTTCATGCCAAGACCTAAGATATGGGATGTTGAAGGACATGTGCACGGAATCGACCTTGGTAACTCCAGATTCCAATTTGATTTTGATTCTGAAGCTGACCTTCAGAGAATCCTCAACAAAAGACCGTGTCACTTTAATAAGTGGTCTTTCTCGCTTGAGAGATGGATCCCTCATGTAGGAGACTCCTTCCCGAACAACATGATTTATTGGATCAGAGTTTCTGGTATCCCAACCCACTTTTGGATGGAGGATAACTTCAACGCAATCAGAAGCAGACTTGGTACGGTAAAGGCTATTGATGCAAGAGCAGCAAGGATACAAGTCTCCTTATATGCGGATGCGCCTCTGAAGTTTGAAACAAAAGCTCAACTTAAGTCCGGAGAAATCGTTAAAATCGATCTAAAATACGAGAAGCTTGACAGATGGTGCCTCACTTGCAAACAAATTTCCCATGATGAGATAACCTGCCCGCTTTTAACATAAGAACAAAGAAAAGAGAAGATTTCATAAAGGGAAGCAACAAGGAATTCAGCACAAGCATCAATAGATGAACAAAACAGAGACATAGACATACTTCATGTTCGTAGACAAGCTGGTCAGATCTCTGTACCGTTTTGGTAAAGAAACCAGAGGCAAAACCTTCCAGAAGATCCCGGGAAAGCTCTAAATGTGACGGAAGAAGGAAGACATGGAAACCAAAGAGCAAGATCTGAAATTCGTGAGGTTGTTGAGAAGAGAAATGACAGTGTATGGAACATGATTGAGCAAAGAACAGATTATCGTTCTGAAGCTTGGCGGTTTGAAAATCGCAACGTACCTCGTGAGGAGAACCACATCCGTCTCAGAGAAGAACCTCAAAAACGGGAAATGTCTATCGTAAGAGACGATATGAGGAGTCCTTTGTAGCCAGCAAAGGGAAGGCAGAAAGAAAACATGGAAAGGAGATTCCATCTCAAAGGGAATCCCGTGCTGTAAAACCTCCTGTGAAGCTTCCGGTGGAAAAGAAAGGATCACCCTTTGAGCAACATTCTGACTCACAAAGAACTGTCTCGGATCTCCCTCGAGATATGATCAAAGCAAAACAAGGCAACTTATAACTAGAACATCAGAGAAGCCGACCGTTCCATTTAAACCTCCTCCGTAAGTCGACCGAACTGGACAAAGGTAAAGCTATAGATACTGGAGAAGCAGATGCCAGAAGCTCGGCGAAAAAAGCCTAAACTTCGAATCTGTTGTCCCTGCAATTGCTGAAAATCATTAATCACCAGAACAAAACGAGAAGATCAAGGAAAATGAAAATTTCAGCCAAAAAAGCTGGTATGAGCAGACAATTGAGGAAGAAAAAGAAGCGGATGACCCGATGATGGAGGATCAAGCGCCGGTTATCACAACTGTTGAATTTATTGAAGACGTTGATACAGTGGATTCTGAATTCGCGGAGAATCTAAAGAGTATCGAAGATGAGCTTATGAAATAAGAGTTTTTGGATGAGACAGAAGATTTCAACCCGACGGAGAAGATCGAAGGTATCGATGATGAGGATGAATGGCTGGATGATTCTGATCTTTTTGAAGATGGAGATGTTGAAGACCTTCTCGATGTAGATGAAGATGATTTACTGGGTGAGGACTTTCATAGTGAGGAACAAAAAAGAACTGAAGCGGAACAAACGATTCCCATGGAGGAAGACACAAAAATCACAGCTTTGAAAAAGAAAGGAAGCACAAATGAGGTAGAAACTGTATCAATAGCGACCACTGGATTGAAAGGATCGGGGAAAAATCCCTCGGAGAAGAAGAAACCGATCCCAAAGAGCCCGGCAGCCGTGGGATTCTCTCTGAAGAAGAGAAATTTTGTAAAAGGACGTCTTGGGTCTTCGTCTCAATTCTCCCTCTTTGGTAAAATGTCAATTTTACCTTTAATGAAGGGTTGTAAGGGTTAAATAGAATTAAATCGGTAAGAGGACAATGAAAAACACGGTAGCTCAGTGGTTGCGAGCTCCACGCGCGCAGACCAGGGTTCGAATCCCCTCTGCGTGGTATAACCTGATAATAATGGGGTAATACTAGGGGATACTAGGGTAATACTAGGGTTATACTAGGGTAATACTAGGGGATACCAGTAATACTGGTAATACTAGGGTAATACTAGGGGATACCAGTAATACTGGTAATACTGGTAATACTAGGGTAATACCTGGTAATACCTGGTAATACTACGGTAATACTAGGGGATACCTGGTAATACTGGTACAACTGATGCTATAACTATGGCGGTGATATTTCAATTAAAAAAGCTCAGGGGTATATTCGTCGTTTCACACACTCATTAAAAGAGAAAGTGGTATTATGATTAACTTAGGGTAGTGATGGTTTTGTTCTCCCTCATAAGGGTATACGAGGTGAAAACCCTGTCTTTCGCCGAAAAATAAGAGAAAGGGAAAAAAGCCTTGGGCCTGAGCCCAGCGAGGAAATTAAGGCTGGTTTAAAAGAAGAAAAGCAATCCAAGACCATAAAGCCAAAATCTGATTCAATATTTGGTTTCGGAGGAGCCCAAAAACCAAATAAACACTCGACATGAACGTGATCGGATGGAATTGTCAGGGGGCGGTAGCCGACTTGACAAAGGAGCATCCGAAAGAACTTTATCGATGCTTTTTACCTCGTTTTTTATTTTTATCGGAAACAAAGAACAATCGTTATTTTCTGCAAGATATGCAAGTGTATTTCGGCTATGACCATGTTTTCACCGTTGAGTCGAGAGGCAGAAGCGGTGGTCTAGTCCTTTTTTATATGGATGATCCTACGGTTTCTGTTTCTTATTCGGACGATCGTATGATTGATGTAGAAACTTCTTTAGAGGGACATAAAATCTTTATGACTTTCATCTACGGTAATCTGGTTCTACGGAACCGAGAACTTGTTTGGGAAAGACTTAGTCGGATGAGTATGACTAGAAATAATGTTTGGTTCATGATCGGAGATTTCAAAAAATTACAGAAAATCATGAAAAACGTGGGGGCCGCAGAAGATCTGAGAACTCGTTCATACCTTTCCGTACCATGCTCGATAATTACGGGATGCTGGACTTCCCCTATAAAGGAAATTTTTTCTCATGGGTGGGAAGAAGACGGTCGGACAAAGTGAAATGCCGCCTAGATAGGGCAGTAGCAAACGATGAAAGGCAAACCCTATTTTCCCACACTTCTGTGGAGTACCTAAAACTGTGGGGTTCGGATCACCGGCTGGTCTTGGCCATGATACAAGCAAACCCCCAAAGGAAGAAAATTTCTTTTAGATTCGATAAAAGATGAGAGGAAAAACCCGGTTTTAAAGAGACAATAATCTCGGGATGGGGCTCTTTTGGTGATATACCTGATATAGCCATATATTGCATTGTTTTAGCACGCATTTCATATAGGTTTAAGATCATTTGCATGCATAATCATGGTTTTATCTTGCATTTAGGTCTCATTTAGAGTTTAGGACATTTGCATTAGGTCCTAGTGAGTTATTGCATGTTTTGGAGCGTTTTCAGGTAAAAGCAGAGCCAGACACCAAGTATCGATCGATACCCCTCGGTATCGATCGATACCAGCACCAAAGGATTGCACCGATGCCTTTGCTCGGTGTCACGGGTCGGTACAGCCACAGGGAAGACCCGGGGAAACAAGACCTTAGCACGGAGCAAAGATACCGAGGTGTGTCATCGGTATCCAAACAGCCAGTATCGATCGATACCCCTCGGTATCGATCGATACCCAAGCTTCAGATGCAATATCGATGCCACTGCTCGGTGCCACAGCTCGGCATTGCCACAGGAGGAATCCCGGAGGAATTGGCCCTTAATAC